>CACRXK020009631.1:0-18837 GCA_902702795.2 Paramuricea clavata
TGCCTTCGGTGAAAAAGAATTAATACAAATACAGGCCTTCGATTTAAAAACATAACTATACATTATATCAAGTAACTATCCGCATACAAATGAGTAAATACACAAGAGACATACCTTTGAAAACAAATTCCATGTATTTCATTAGGTCTTTGGAACTTTATAAGTAGAAAATTTGAATAAAAATTCTTTACTCTTTGAATGTTTGCTCCCAAAAGATCGAACATAGCGCTTGTTATCAACAGATCGAATTACTACAACACGTGATATATTCTAAGCATGTTAATTGGTTAAAAAATAGTTGAAATTCTGGAACTTCCACTTGTCGCAAATTATATTCCGCAATAGAACATTCCATAAGTTCAAATTACAGATTAATTTACGCAGCAAATAAAAACTCATAATAGATTAATTTGACGAGAATGTGAAATGTGCAGAGGCAATCGTGTGCCATTTGTAGCACGTGAAATTGCCACAATATTCAATCATTACGGTCGATGCTATCGCCACGATCCAAATTTTTTTGTAGCTTGCAAAGTTCGTGGATGCGGAGCTTCGTATAAGAATTACGAAGGGTTTAAAATCCATATTCGTCGCCACACATGGGGAATTGTATTCTATTGTATATTCTGGCTGGCCAATGTCCAACGATTTTTTATATATTCTACTCTGACTACTACCAGAGGACGGTCTGTATCCTACCTGACAAACTCCAGTGGATTTTATTCGACTTTGCAAACAGCAGTATAAATAGTAAAAATATAGCAATATAAATATATCATTGTCGATTTGCAAGTGCTCTTACAAAGTATGCTGCTGGCGTAGAAGAGGGAGGGCTCATAAAAAAAATGCGCGGTCTTCTATGAACGAGCAACTACCCCTCAAGGAGCCAATGTACTCTTCAGGAAGGGTCGCGCGACTCCCTCGAGGAGTCATTTTAGCCCATCGTGGGGCCAAAACGCCCCTCTTATATAAAACGACCCTTCCGAGGAGTCAAAACTACCCTTCAACACAAGGGACCGAAATGACCCCAAGGGGTCAAAACGACTCCTTTGAATTTACAGTGTAATTAGTACTTATATAAAATTTAGAAAGATTTAAACTTGTCCGTGCGTATACGTACGTAAAACCCTTAACTGGAAAGGAGCATTTAGTCCGAAAATATTGCTTTGTTTACATGGGAAAGCAACTTATAATCTAAATCAAGTTTTCAACATTTTGGGAAATTTATGCATTTCCAAGATGCAAGGGAATTCAAATTCACATCCTGAATATTTCCCGAAGTGGCCGCCACAGCTGATGTCAATGTTAGCAGTTTCAGGTACTATTCCTTACCTTAACACATTTCATTGATTTCTCTCCAGAAGTTCTCTTCTTTTCTTTCTTTTGAACAGGAAACCACTTGCAAATAGCAACAGTTAATGAATTTAAAACTTTCACCAATGAGAGTAGAAAATGTTCATCAGAGTAGTCAATAAGACTGAGCACTTCATCCAAAGTATCTTCCAAGAATGGGACTAAATGTTTGTCACCATACTGTAGCATGGCATTCAGTACGGCTGGGGTGTCTGGGTTTAGGTTTATATGACGTAAGTTAAGTGAAATTGCATTAATAAGATAGTCAACGTTTTTTGCAATAAGTTCTTCAATTGACTTGTATTTACAACACACAGCTATCGTACCCAGGCTCCAGCATGCCACGTGACTAACGGTTGCATTACGACTGCCAAGTTTCTCCATCAATGGATACAAGACTTCTAACAACAAGCTGGAATTGTAAGAACACCGTTTTATATTATACTTATAGCCTATAATTTCAGTGGCGATGCTGGCTTAAAAGATGCCTTGGAGAACAGATAAACGAGGTGTTCGGTCGGCATAACGCCGTTTTCCACTTCAACCGTATGGTAGCGTAGCGTATTTCTTTGTTTCCTGAGCACTATAGAGTGGAAATAATGACTGCGACACAAAAGAAAATCCTACCGTAAGATATGGTTGAAACGGAAAACGGCCTTTAACCTGTCGTAGTATGTGACTGAACTACCTGAAAGACTAAAAATACTCCCACGTTTCGAGCGGAGACCCAAAAAGTTAGTACAGCGTTGCAGGTTGCTAGTGTAACTTAGCAGTTGGCGTGAAATGTCGAAGAACCAGACACTGCACCGCTATAGTGCGGTGCCCTGGAGCATGTGCAAAACAGCACGTTACAAACTAACCAAACCAGAAAACTAACACATAATGCGATGCCTAACTTCATTTGGGCACCGCAACTGATCTTCACTGAACTTTTAGGTAAAGTACAGACACAAACCACGCCAGCTTAGTGTATAGAACAATTCCTACATTATAGATTACCGCGCGTTTGAAATATCATGCACATTATTATACTTGGTCTTTCCTTGCAGGGCATGAAACTATTTACTCTTAGGGACCGGTCATTATTTATGGCTTGGGGTGGCATCAAAGAGAAAAGGGTCGGGTAAACCAAATTTTGAGTTAGTAAAAGGTTGAGTAAATGAAAAAACTCAAGGGTTGGGTAATAAAAAATTATTGTCATCTCCAAAGCATGACTCACTCAAATATTGAAGAATAAAAACCAATGTCAACGTCATGTATGCATGTCAATACATGCAATATGAATCAATCAGAGTCACTATCTCTCAGTTTTTAATTGATATTTGAGGTTGGGTCGCTAAAGAAAAATTCTGACTTTTTAATGGTTGGATCAGCAAAATTCTTACAAAAAAACACATTTCTCTTCGGTGGCACCCCCCTGATCCCTTAACAACCCCCCCCCCCGGTCCCTTAACAATTAAGTTATAAGTTTAACTGCACCTTTTAAAATGTTCACGTAGTACAATTGCGAAGACTCCAATCCCTTCCAACAACAAACATAACAGTTGGATGTTGCTGTTCAGTTCAGAAAATGACACAGACTTGCGAGATATCAATGCTCGGCTTGTTGGTAACACGAACAAATCTTCCTTTTGTAAACTTGTTTTCAAGGCTTCGTTTCCACAATTTGAAATTCTTAAATTCCAGATATCTTTGGATAAATACTCGCCCAATATCAGTGTCACGCACGTACGCATATTGTCTAAGCTTTCTTTGGGTAATTCTACGAACGATTCAATACTTGATATTAGCATATGCTCGGGAGGTGGATAGTGCTTTTCGCGCAAGTTGATTGATATATGGGATTGATAACAGGTATATTAAAAATTACATCGCAGCCATAACACATGGCTGAATTTACACATTTAATTATTCTATGTTTAACAAATATAAAACATTTTCCGTGTTGATATACAGTTATATCAACATGAGTGGAAATTGGAAAAACGAGAAATTTCGAGTTTTCCAAAATTTCCACAAGTGTTGATATTTTTGTTGATATTTTTCCAGTATTCGAGGCAGACACATAACTAAATATTGGGAATGCAAAATTTAGGTTTCTAGTATATTTCCATCCTTCGGTTGGTAGCAAATTTTATTTGTCAAAACCATTTTGGCTCAACTATTGTTAATTTGCAACAAGTTGCTATCATGGCTGAAAAAATATTATTAGTTACAGTTCTAAAGCTTGGGAGTGGCGTCTCCTCATCCCCCCTCCCCCTCCCCCCGCAGTGTTCGCCAATGCTATAAATGTAGGGTAGGTGTAGAGTCCCTAAAATGCAGGTCCTGTGAGATGTTCTTGCCCGGACTAATTCTTTAACTGGCAATGCGCACTGATGCGCCCTACTTTATTATTTTACTCTAACGCCAACAGACGGTTTCACTCGTCAAGGGGACGAGGAATGCAGAAATGAAATTAGGGTTATGTTCCAGGCATGGTGGCAAGGTACAGAAGTACGGCCTCATTTTATCCATACCTGAGGTAGTACACCATCTAATTTTGATATAAATTGCATAAAAAACTCTGTAGCATTCATTAACGCACCTTCGAGAATTGAAACATCTTCATCCAAATTTCTTACAGATCCACGCACAATTTCGTTGATCAAGAAAATAACTTGCTTTCTGTTCGCTGACGAAGACCTGAACATATCCAATAAATGATCCAAAAGTAGTACAACATTCCCATGACTACCCAAGTAACAACATATTTTGACAATAGCGGACAATATTCTCTCGTCCCTGAAATGTTTAAAGTTCTTCTTGTAGACGAAGTGACATGAATCAAGTTCGTTCATACAGTTTGGTGCTACGCCACAATTTCTCTCTTTCAACGACCCAGTATCTTCCAGAGTTTTTTGCTCCACAATTCTGATGTCTGATAGATCAAACTCCAAAACCTAATAGTTAATAAATAGTATGTAAACGAGACGTGAGTAAGCTCTGCTCTACGTTATAACTAGTATTCGTGCTTTACAGTATACAGTATATAGTGTTCTATTTTACAGTAATTGTTAAGGGAGGTGCCTTGCATGGGGACTTATCGACTCGTTTGCATCTTCTCTTTTGGGCCATTGAATAGTTTATGTTAGTGTTACACTGTGGTGGAATAAAGTTGTTAAAAAAAATTAAGTCGTGCATGCTGCAGATATATGAAACCGTTATTCTTATACTGTTAGTCTCAAAATAAAAGCAGATAATTTTGGCGTTTAGAGTGAAAGCCAAAAGTTCCTTGTACGCTAAAAGTTCTTTCTATATTTACATGAAAACAACTGCTGACGCCACTATTCTTGTTCATTAGTTTATGGCGATATTTGAAAGGTGACATCTTTACACGCATTTATTCGAGTACATACACCAGGGTAAGAATTGGAAATTTCATCAGTGCGCGAAGCGCACGCATTGAAATTATAATTTCATGAGCAAACCGAAATAAGATATAATAGCGTATTCTCCCCGGCTTCCGGTTAATTCAAAACAAACGAGTCACAATCTAAAACAGGAACCTTTAATTTATTATACCGTTTATAATATTGTTACACTGTTGTAATACACCGTGTATAAACATCAATATCTCAAACACGTAATGTAAACTTTAACATGTACTTTAACATGTACTTAACATAGTTCATAACATAGTTATAACATTTCACAAGAATCTGGACATCGTCACTTCACTCCTCAGTTGCCTTTAGCACCTAGAGTAGCAAAGCAAACCGAAATAAGATTGATATTAAATAATAGGAAATTGGGAGTGGCAGGGAGGGACGCTATTATATCTTATTTCGGTTTGCTCATGAAATTATAATTTCAATGCGTGCGCTTCGCGCACTGATGAAATTTCCAATTTCATTTCACAAACCTCCATAAGATATAATAGCGTATGTTCAAAGCATTCCGACCTGTTTGGAATACTGTTTCCTGGAAACCATCCTGCCCAACTGTTGCCTCAGCAGTTACATCCCTCAAATAGTGCCTTTTGAAAGTGGATTCCTTCTTCCACTTAGCTTTATTCATGATTTCCTGACACGAGGGGCCTTTAGCCTTGGCTTTAGAAGTAGAGGCACCCCTGGTAGAGTGTGCACTAAATTCAGAGGTGTTCACACCTGCTTCACTCATCAGTCCTACCAACCAGCCTGCAATTGTACAGGGCACCACCTCCTTATGGGGCTCAACAAAGCTTAGCAATAACTGGGTCTGAGCTAATACAGAACGCCACCTTTTTGTACGATCCACATAGGAGGTAATGGCTGACACTACACATAACAAAGGGTCCGACTGGAAGGAATTAAATATCAGCTTGATTGGTTTTTGCCCTTTTTTCCGTGACTTTGTTAGTCGACCAAGCTCAAAAATAATGCTGCTGTCAGTCATTGTCATGAATCTCAGATCAAGAGCTCGAAGCTCAGATGAACGACCTGCTGATGCAAGGGCCAATAACATGCTTACTTTAAATGTCAGTTGTTTGTCTGACAAGTTACTGTTACACCCCAAAGAGCATATATAAGTAAGCACTACATCAACATCCCACATCCTAGCGTACTTTGGTTGTGGTGGTCTGGCATTAAAACATGCATTCAACACCTGACAAACCAACTCGTGTTGCCCGACTTTCCGTCCATCAACAGTCTTATGATAGGCAGAAATTGCTGACCTATGATTATTAATTGTGCGATAGCATCTACCTTTTTCAAACATGGTAGTTAAATAGTCAGCTACAGCGGCCACAGTGGAGCAAAACGGATCAATTTGTCTTTCAGTACACCAGCTACACCACTGTGACCAGGCACTATTGTAAGCGGCTGTAGTGCATTTGCGCCAGGAGTGGGTGCTAAGTAGCTGGACAGTTTGTTCTGAAACTCCTTCTGCAAGTATGGTTTTCCAAAAACCATCCGGGCAGCTAACTGCAGACTGCCTTGTTGCGCAAGAGGATGTACTTGCTGTCTGGGTGATGTTAGCAAGTCCTTGAGAGGAGGCAGTAAAATGGGTTGTCTGCAGGACATTTCCAGTAGAACTGGGTACCATGCCTGTGTTGGCCAAGCTGGTGTGACCATAACAATGGTTGCCATGTCCTTCCTGACATTTGCCAAGCAACGGCAAATCAGAGAGAAGGGTGGAAAGCAATACCCCTTCAGATCCGACCAAGGGATCTGAAAAGCATCTGTTGCTGTGGAAAATGGGTCTGGGAACCAGCTCACAAAACTCTTCAGTTGGGTGTTGAGTCGGTTGGCAAACAGATCTATTTCTAAGGGTCCCCACTGGGTGTTCAGTGTTTGAAACACATGGGGATTCAATTTCCAGTCGCTCGAATCCTGATAATGTCGAGATTCCCAATCGGCTTCGTGATTGGATTCCCCCGGTAAATACTCTGCTGTTAGGGAAATTTGATTTTGTAGGGCATAATCCCACAATTCTTGGGCAATGCGCAGTAGGATTGGAGACCGTGTACCCCCCATTTTGAGTATATAGGTAATAGCTGTTTTGTTGTCCATTCTTAAATGAACATGTAACTGGGTTTTCTTTGCAGTGAAGGCCCTCACTGCAAAAAAGGCTGCCTTTAGTTCTAGGGCATTGATATGAAGGGAGGTGGCCTCTTGAGGAGTCCACAATCCCCTTGTATGAACCCCTTGACAAACTGCGCCCCAGCCCCTCATTGATGCATCTGTTGTTATCACCAGATCTGGGGCAGGAGCAATTATTACTCGACCATTTCAGATGGAGATCTGATCGATCCACCATTGAAGGTCGTTGCGACAGTTCTGATCGAATGAGACCATCCTCTCGTAGGATTTTCCCGTCAACAGACCTTTGATTTGTAACCGTTGCAGGTGTCGATAGTGCAAGGGTGCTGGGAAAACTGCCTGCATGGAGGATGTCAGCTTTCCTATCACCTTTGTTATTGTTCTGACCGAGGACACCTGTTGTTGAATCAGATCTCGGCAAGATTGCACAAGATGATTCATTTTGGTTTCTGGTAATGACAGCTTCATCTCTAGAGAATTTATCACAAATCCTAGATACTCCATGGTATGGGAGTGTTGTAGCACTGACTTTTCCCAGTTGATCACAAAACCCAAGTTCTGCAGAAGCCACAGGACTGAGTCCCTATCCCTTAATATGCCTTCCTGAGTTTGGTTCAAAACAATTATGTCGTCTAGATAAATTATTATTCTCAAACCCAGGCGACGCAAAAGCGACACTACTGGCTTCAACAGTTTTGTGAGTCGCTGGTGCTAATCCAAAGGGAAGGCAAGTGAATTGATACAGTTCTTCCCCCAGGTGAACATTAGGAAACGTCGATGCTGTTTGCTCATGGGTACTGAAAAATAAGCATCCTTGAGATCGATTTTGATCATGTAATCCTTGTTCTGAACAAGTTGTTTGAGGAGGTGCAGACCCTCCATTTTGAAGTGCTTGTATACGATGTGTGAATTCAACTCTTTCAAATTGATCACAGGCCTGCTTCCCCCATCCTTCTTCGGTACTAAAAATACTGGACTGAGAAAGTCCTCTTTGCGTGGAGAGACCACCTGAATCGCTCCCTTCTGCAGCATTGCCACAACTTCCTGCGTGATTTTTTTCCTTTTCTAACTGGGTATGAGTGTCCCCACAACTGGATGTCTGTTTTGAACAGGGGTTTCAAGAAATGGTATTTTGACCCCCGAGACTATCTGCAGAATAAACTGATCCCCAGTTAGACATTCCCAATTTTTCTGGAAATACCGGGTCTCCCTGCCAGGGGGAGAGGCAAGTGTGAAATTGATGTATCTAGCCCTAGATTTTTCAAGGCAGGATGGGTGTTCAGCTGAACTGTCTGTTGTGGAATGCCCAGAACCTGGTCTGAGAGGTGACAGGTGTGATTCGGGTGATTTCCGCTTGACCTCGAATGTAATGAGCAAGGACTTGCCTTTAAAAGGATATCCTTTGTCTCCTCTGTAACCACTGCCTCTGTAGCCACTTCCTCTACCCCGGAACTGAGTAGGTCGGCCCCAACCTCTGAAATGCTCTGAAATGAGGGCCCTTGGCGAAAGGGTTGGTATTTCATGACAACATTTCTATTGGCACCATTCTTTTGAATTTTCTGGTGAGGGGGGCCAGTAATATGGTGAGAAATCTCTTTTGAAGACTTTCTAAATTGTGTGGCCTTGTGGAGATCCTTGTAGAACTTTTTGCCAAACAAGGTTTTATGAGGCTTTGCTAATGACGTCTGATGCTTCTTAAGCAAGCTTTTAGCCTTTTCATTTCCCCTGTTAGGCGGGAAAGAACTCCCAATCGTCGTGTATATAACAAATTTACATGGGCTTGTCCAAGCAATGTAATAGACTGCTCAACCAGTTTTAAGCATGCATACAGGTCAAGTTGTGTATCGGATTTACGAGTTCTGACCTCCTCCAGTGCAAGCCACAGCTTGCCGAGGGGTCCCATAACATTAGAAACCCGAGATTGCACTTTCACAAGGCTATTATCCGACTCTTTGCCGTAAGATTTGCCCATAGTTTCAAATATTTCCCTAAGATAATCATCAATCTTTGGGATTTGAAGGCATTGAATATTCGGCACAGGGTTTGCATCAAGTACTGTTTCCTGAATATCCTTGTCTGGAACATAGGATGTAAATTTATTTGCGTATTTATTTAAGTACTTCACCATGTCTTTTGGTAAAACCAATTTTTCACAAGTTGTGTTACCCGTGTCTAATAATATACATAAAGATATTACTCGACTGTGATTGGTTGATTTCAGTGCTGTTAATCCCAAACAGCAGTGCAATTTTCTGTAATCACAGTGCAATTTTCTGTAATCACAGTGCAATTTTTTGTAATCACAGTGCAATTTTCTGTAATCACAGTGCAAAAATCTGTAACAAACTGATCTGATTGGTGGAAAAACATTGTGATGATTAAATCACAGAATAGATACCGGACCAGAAGTGTCACTCCTATTTGTTTTGGCTGAAGGAAAACGTCCGAAATTTTTTTTGCGTGCTATGACGCCATCCTGGAGTGCACCCGGCACTTTGTACCTATGTTTTCCTATGAAAAACTTCCGTGTGCACTCCAGGATGGCGTCATATGATGGCGTATTTTCACGTCAGCACTCGTTAAATTTCGGACAAAGTATCGTCTGAGTGACACTTCTGGTCCTGTATCTATTCTGTGATTAAATCAACCAATCAGTTTAAGGCAGTTTAGTTTTAAAAAAGTAACGGTCACAGATTGCTTCAAAACAAAACAAACATGGCGCCGCGCTACACAAAGTAAGGGGCCGATTACATGGAGCATTTTCAACCCCGGGGTTGAACTCAGCCCTGTTAACCGGGTTGAAATTTTTTGCGATTACATGGACGATTTCAACCCCGGGGTTAAAACGTTATACTATACGTTCTCGGCATCGATTCGCGGAAGTAAAAAGCCTTTATTTTGTTTTCTTGTAATAAATAGTCACTACCACGCATGCTCGAATAACTCAATATAATTTCAGCCCTGGGTTGAAACGATTACATGACAAAATTTTCAAGCCAGGGCTGAGTTCAATCCCGGGGTTGAAATTTCAACCCTGCTAGCTGAAGCAGGGTTGAACCGGGGTTGAACTCAGCCCTGGGTTGAAAATTTTGTCATGTAATCGCGCGTTTGATTTTGATAGAGTTTTGTATTACAGACAGGGCTGAAATTTCAACCCGGTAAACAGAGCTGAGTTCAACCCTGGGGTTGAAAATGCTCCATGTAATCGGCCCCTAAAAGTTGCCTTCGCGTGGAAAATAGTGGCTTTTATCTTTATTTTTAAATGGAAAAGCATTTATTTACGGCTTAAACAAGACTAACAAAAAATACACAGTTGAGTGGAATTTTCAAGCTGTTAGCGTTGTATAATGTGATAAAACAAAGCCAGGAAAACTTTGCCAGTGGAATGTTCGCTATAAACGCGTAAGTTAAAACTACAATTGTCTCGAACATTTTTATGTAAATTATTAATAAGTAATAGCATGGATTCTCGTGAAATTTGGATAAACATGCACTCGTGAGTTTTTCAAAGACCTCAAATAGCACTCGTCCTTCGGACTCGTGCTATTTTGAGGTCTTTGAAAAACTCACTCGTGCATGTTATATCCAAATTGCACTCGAAACCATGCTATTACCTATACAAAGCGCACGTAAACATCAACGTCAGACCCGGGGTCCGGTGAAGTGTACCTTCGCGTTGCTTGAGTCTTTGGCGTTGCCTTTCGCTCTGGTGAAGATTCACGCTTCTTGCGACGTTTGTAGTCACCATCTTTACTGCTAGCAGATTCGTCTGAGTCGCTGTTATCGCTAGAACTCGATGACGAAGAGCTACTAGAGCTTTTAGAACTACTAGAGGTCTCAGAATGCCTCCGTTTTGTAGCACGTTGTTTACCTTTCAACCCAGTGGGCGAAGGTGTCAACTCGTTGTCTTCAACCGTCGCTACGGCGTCTACAACGTTCAAGGACAACGCAGGGACGAGAGACGTGCCGCGAGCTAACGAGAAGCCATTTTGGAGAAGGAAGGGGAAGCATGGGAACGAGTCTTTTGGGGGTCTCGTTATGACTTTGAAGAGCTTGAATTAACCGGAAGCCGGGGAGAATACGCTATTATATCTTATGGAGGTTTGTGAAATGAAATTGCTGACTCGGGTCGGCAAACATTTTCGTCAACCCGGGTACATGTAAACCGAATAAAAAATAACCACCTGTGGCGTGCTGACCCGGGTTGAAACCGACACGCATGTAGAGGTCCTGACCTATCCCAAAATTAAAATATGGCCAATTCAGCATAAGTATACGGAACATACCTGATACCTAGAATGAATTTCAGAACCGTTGACGCTTTCTCAGTCTTTACTAGTCTTCTTAGACCTTAGTGCCAACTATCCAGTATTTTCTTGATTTTACAATCCACTATTTTCTTGATTTAACGACTGCGTGTTTGATGTGCCAGCCGCCGGGTCAGAATGCATATGAGAGCATATTAGTTAAAAGATAATGTCCAGTCTGTCTCAATGCACTTTGCACCGGGAAAATGCCGGTCAAATTTCAAAAATCAAAATACGCTGTTCAATGCTATTATATTTATATATAAATATGATAAAAAAACGATGAAAAACTTTAATTTATAATTTATAATTATATAAATATATCTATCTTGTATATCGGATGTTCGGGAACCTGGGACCGAACTGGTTATCTATAATATGCATTTTTCAGGACTGACTTTCGACCAATTTTGAAAAGCTGGGGTGTTACACCCTCCCCACACACACACCCCTAAAAATAATAAATAAATAGTCGATGCATGCTGATAAGCGAGATATTTTAATAATGGCCTTGCGACAGTGGATATGAAAATTCGAGCTCTCTGACTCTGTCTCAGCAAAAGACATGAAATGCGTCTATATAGATGCATGACGTAAATCATTATTTTTAAATTATCTTCATTAAAAGGATCCAAACGAACTCTCAAGCAAAAGCTGGTTGAAGGTGACATCGTTATGCCGCCAAAGTCCATCAATGATGGCCGAATTAGTCGTCATCGTCGTTCAACCGAATATACTGGCATATGGCTGTGGCCTGTAGTTAATGGAAAGCGTGAAGTGCCTTACGTGATTGATAATGGTAATTTTTGTTAGGAAATTGTCGTACACTCGTACTGCGTGGATCTCCCATTGACATCGTAAATTAAGGCTCTATTTCTGACCACAGTTAATAGAAGAAGGAATCGCGAAAATCAACACGCAAACTACGCAAGCTCGCTGCGAGTGCTTGCATCTAATTAAAATAAACTGTCGAGCATTGTGATTGCCGGATGCAAGCACTCGTGGTCATGACCGTGCGAGTTGACTTTTGCGATGAATGGGAAAGGGCTTCATTCCATCGGCATCGAGGTTCAACACAAAAGTTGGAGACAGTTTGTGCATCCATGATTTATTTTAAAAGACTCGCCACATAATTGCCATAATGTTATTTTTTACAAACGGCTTTTAAATTAAGCGAAATCAAATCACATATTTTAATACTAAAATCCAATACAGAGAAATAAATTGAAAGTAAGTATATTGAAAAGTTAATTGATGTTGGCAAACCACCTGTTGTATGATAATATTGTACGCAGCATTATGTCTTCATTTTCATAAATTTTCAGGGTTATCGTACAAATCTGTAATCAACAGCGCGATAAGTGAATGGATGAAGAAAGTTCCTTGTTTGAATTTTGTACAACGAACTACCCAGGAAAATTATCTGCACTTTTACAATGATTCAGGGTAAGAGCAACAACATCAGTAACCGGAATTGTGAAATTCAGTTTCCCATTAAGCCCCGCGCTCTCATTGTTTTTCGGCTGATCTCTATTCCCAACTGAAGCGACGAGGGACGAGGCAGTTACAATGTAACCGATGGCAAATACCAAATAATGTCACATCTTGACGTTAATCGTTTGTTTATATAACTGCATGTCTGTTTGTTTAAATGCGGCAGAGAAAATCTGAATGCACTCCTGCACCCTTTCTATGATAACAACACATTTCTTCAGGACAGCTGCGTGATCAATGGCGTCATGTACGTGTTGTCAAAAAAGACGCTTGCTTAACGAGCTCTCTATATAACTACTCCAGAAATACTGCCTTGACCTGGAAACCTAGCACGCTCTCATGATTCAAGATGAAAGGCTATTCGCTAACGATTCATGAGAATGGAGCTCCCGAGTCAAGGAGGGATTTGTGACATAATAAGTAATGACGTAAAGAGTTTACTTCTATTGAGTGTAGGGATTTTCAAATCATAATAAAACCCGAAAATTTTTGTGATATGACGTGTTTTTCAAACAACAAACAGCGATCACGTGACTAGATTCACGCAGTCGAATTTGCGATAAATTTTCAGTTGTTTCCGCTCATGATTAAATAATCCCTCATAACTCATAAGACTCTTTAAAATTTCGAATTATTAATCTAGTATTACTAAAATAAATCTTTATTTATAATTAATTAAATCATCTTAAAATCTAAAAGGCAAAACTAAAAACTTGGACAGGGCCCGCGGAGCGTATTAGAGAGTGGGGGGGCTAAATCATCAATAAAACCCCCAATTAATTAATTTAGAAAGTTTCATTTAGATTTCTATTTTAATAATTTTGGCTGTCAAAAAAAGTGGGGGGGCTAAAGCCCCCCCAGCCCCCCCGTCTCCGCGGTCCCTGTTGGATGCATATGACCATGCACTGATACTCGACATGTATAACATCTCAAACTTTGCACTTCAATCTTAATTTCCGAATTCACACCTCTGCATGACGTAATTCATTCACTGAATTTAAACAAATTAATGTAGCTGCTTCTCGTCAATTGGTCGGAGTGGACAAAGCCAAGGGATTTCTCTTGGACTTGGATGTGGTTATCATGAAATTGTTCTTCATGAAATAGGTTTGTATAAATTTTTAAACCAGATTTAATATTAATCGTTCTTTTTCTTTAAACAATGATGCATAATGTTTCCTATATATATATTATTAATTAAAAGGTAGGCCTAACAGATAATTATAAAGCACGCATGAGCGGTCGATCGAAACAATGTATGGGATTTAGGAAACTTATCATATTATAACGAGCTTGATCAAAATTAATATTATTCTATTATTTCTATACTGTAAATATTTAAGAAATAATACTAACGATAATCAAAATCATCGATATCAAAACTAACAAAATTGATGATAACAAAGTGTAATTTTATCACGCACACCGATATTGAAACTCTTGCCAAATAGACTTCCTGCTTTAGCTATGTAATAACTCTTGCTCGTTTCGGGAAATCTTCAAAATAGAAAACAATAATATAAACTTCAAGTACAGAGTATAGGCCTTACGAAAATGCTGGGCCGCGGTGACTGAAACAATTTTCAGTCACTGACACCATACGTTTCCGACTTTCCGCATTTTCGTGCACAGTGCGGTTAAAACCTTAAGACGGATGGTCAAACAAAATTCGTCTTGTTTTCCTTATGAAACTGATAAACGTCAAAGTTTGAATATCATTTGAAAATAAAGTTACTTTCAAGTATATTAAAATATTAGTAATTATGTTTATAACTTTAGAAAGGTACATGTTTGGATCAGTGACGTAGCAAACTTGATAATTGGGGGGCAATATTCATATATTCGTGTTCACAGACCTTAAAACAATTGATTTCAAACGAAATTAATAATGCAGAACACGAATATATGAATATTGCCCCCCCCCCCCAATTATCGAGTTTTGCTGCGCCACTGGTTTGGGTTTTCAATCTTTCAGGTCATGCATTGGGACTTTGGCACGAGCAATCCAGGCCAGATCGTGATAGCCACGTGAAAATAATTTGGGACAATATATTGGAAGGTCAGCCGAATAGTATATATATATGTTTTATATTACAACCTATAGTTCCAAGGGCTTTTCTATGAAGAAAGTTGGATGCATGTTTTGTACACTGACATACATATAACACTTGATTTTTTAGATTTGCTTCATTACAGAATTGTTTGTCATTTGAGTATCGAAGTGTTCATGTTTCAGCCCCGCGCAATGAATGAGCATGTTATAATTATATCATGTTTTAATTGCAAAAGGCACTTCTATAGCTTCGATTTTAAAAAGTGTATAGTTTGTATAAAATTAGAGCTTATATAAAAGGCCTATTATGGATTAGATTGTCCGCCTCGATTTCAACTATTGTTTCACGTGTGCACACCAACAAATTCGGGAAATGACTATTGTTAGACTAATTAAGTTTTGACAAAGTTATATTCTCCCACCTAGCTTACATCAGTCGCGTTTTGTAGGACGGGAACGCAACGGCGACGGCAAACAAACTCGTTGAACCAAATGATTGCAGAAGAAAACCTGTCGTCTATTATCCATCGTACGAAAATAATACAATTTAAGAATCAAGGTTAACACAGGGTTTATGACTATAGGTTAACACAGGGTTGAGTAACTCTTCTGGGCGCCGGGGCTCCCAGGTCATTTATATAGGGGCCCCGCAGCAATGATGATAAAGTGATGCAGTTGAGGTATATAAATTTTTAATTTTATACATCTTCTTGGATAGTCCCCCTTTCGCCGTTGCCACTTTCAAGAACCAGAGAGTCATCTTCCGTTTAGGCTGGGGGCCATTTAGCATAAAGTTACGCCACTGCCTCACATGTACCCCCTCCACTCAGCTAGAGGGTCCTGAAGGGGTAAAATGGGAACTGGGATATGTCTATTTTTGAATTGGAAAAATGGAATTTGGGTTACTGGAACTTGGAATGACAGATACAAATATGGAAATACCCCATATACCACTATTATAAATGTTGTGTTTGGACATTTAAGGCCCGTTTTATACGTCGAATTTTGGTCGCGTCGAATGCAATTAAGACAATATAGATAATGATTAATATGAGACGATAAACCTCATTTAAGCTTCACTATCTATTGTTTGAATTGCATTCAACGCGACCGAAATTCGACGTATAAAACAGGCCTAAGAGTTTAAATAAATTCAAGGAGATATACGAGCAACTTTTGATGACGACTTTGTCCAGAAATGTCCTGGAAGATTGCATTCTGCCCTTTTCCGACTTGAGGATTTACTTAGTATGTCTAGTATAAATTTAGTATGTCTAGTATGTCTGTAAACATTTTACTTCGTGAAGTTATTTCTACAGAGTACTATATTGAAAGCACATTATCGTGTTTCAAAATTCAACAAATAGTATGAGCACCTACTCAAGGATATTCTTTCAAGGTTACAGTTGAAACTGGGATTTGGTCCGAAAAATGTTTGGGAAATGGGACTTAGAAAAATGTGGGCTGGAAAATGGGGCTAGAACCTCCTTCAGGAACCTTAAGCTAGGCTGCTGGATTGCATGGACGAATCATACAATTGGCATATATAGTTGCGGCATATGAATGAATGAACGAACGAACGAACGAACGAACGAACGAACGAATGAATGACTTTATTTATATAGTGAAAAATTCACCATTCATTGATTTTTCATTTTACACTCTGTTTTAATACAGATTAAAGTTATTACAAAATTATTATCTATCTAAAGTTACTATCACATTAGTTAGGTTACTATTATAGACCTATTTACAATGGTTATACTTAAAATTGGCCCTAACGTACAGCCATTTCAAAACTAATTAAATTTGTTTATTATACCTATAATGGCAGGTTATTCCACAAAACTGGCGCCCAATATTCAAACGATCTTCTTTTACTGTTCGTACTTTCACTGTTCGTATACTGCACTAAAATTAAATCATGGAATAGACTTTTAAAGTGAACAATAATATAAAAAGTCTGAAGTTGAGAGTGGAGTATATATTATAGCAGGAAGTACAGCATGAATATCCTACTATATGTACTTAGTACATATAGTATATATACTTAGACTGTCATGGCGGAAGGACGTGCTCTTAATAAGCTCCATCAAAATGTTGCTAATACAAATGAAAATAGTTGTCTGAATTCCTTCCTTACTGGTGCTAGTTGCACTAAACTGCCTGGCATGTCTTATGATGGAGTACGTTTAAAGTGGACCGGTGATTTAACAAATTTAAAACGAATTGTACGAGAAGTGTGGGGCCTCGAAGGCAAATGGTCATCACCTGGGGGCCAGTCGAAGAAGTTTTCAAGCACAAACTCTGACTTAGTAGTCACATGGCATAAAGGTAAAGCAAAATCAGTGCTTTTTAAAGGTAGAGACGGTATTTCGGTGCGAGATCGATGTATATTGCTTTGCGAACAAGCAACTCAGTCCATGCTAAAGCCACATTTGTCAGACTCCAATGAAATTAAACTCTCGCAGCAAAATATTACAAGTGCGTGTGATTGTCCTAACCTATCGGACAGAAATATGAATGTCGCCATCGATTCCCCTTCCCCGGTTGAAAGTATACAAGGCAGAACTATCCATCGTTCAGCTCCCGCTTTTGTCAATAATCATTCATTTGCCAGACTGAGCATATGGAGCTGAATAATAATAATTGTGGTTGTGGCTGCGGAATTCTGGTTGCTGAGTTTGAAGGAATAAAGCTTGATTTAGTTATTTTACAAAAGAAATTTGAGACTGAATTTGCGACCGAACGTACCAATGTAAGCCAACTTAAGCGAGAACTTGCTCATGAAAAAGATAAAAACAGTCGTCTTGAGTCGGACTTGACTTTGTTTGTGAGAGAAAGAAATGCCGAATTCGATGAATTGAATGAAACAATAGCCTTACTTAACGACAGAATCAAAACCAGTGAAGCGATTATTGATCAACTGAGACCTTCTAATGCAATCATAAATTTGGAAGAAACATGTACTTTTGATTCTGCTCAATCAAAAGATGAACTTGTCAGAAAATATCCAGTTTGTGTCGACATTAGTACACAAACCAAGAATGACGATCAAAAATTATCTAATAATAATGCTGGTCAGTTTTGCATGAGTGAAAATGCGTATGTTAATCTCCTTAATAAGGTTGCCGAAGTGCGCAACGAAACGGCTCATTCCATTAGTCAACCTCGTATAAATAAAAACGTTAATGCGAATTCCTCTAAGCATTTGGTCGCATGTCCATTCCTATTAAAGAAAGGACATTGTTTAAAGGGATCAATGTGTGATTTTTCTCACAATATTAGCCAAAGTCGCATAAGCAAAAAGGCAAGCGTGAATAATCCCATTGTGTCAGCAGAAGTTGCAACCTCTATTAAATACGATAATAAACAAGTAAGAAACAACAATCAAGCCACTTTTGCGGAGGTAGTGACATCTAGCCCTGCATTTAATACCTGCAACACACTTGAAAAATCTCCCACCAACAAATCCCAAAACAATTCTCTGCAAATAATCAATGATCCATCTAGTGACTTTGCTGACGGGTTTATTGGTGTTGACCGGAGACGTAACAGAGTTAAGAAATTCCTGTTAAGCGGGATAACTGAAAACGTAAAAGAATGTCAAATTGTTTCCTATCTGAAACAACGGAATATAACACCTACATATATTTCCGTTTTTCCAAGCAAAAGAAAAGGTACGACATCGGCTAAAATCCATTTTCGTTCGGCCGATTGTTCGTTAGTGCAACAACAAAATTTCTGGCCTCCGTTTGTCAACTGCAAGATTTGGCAATCAAAAGGAGAAATTAGATCTAATATTAGCCATAACGGGAAGTTCTCAACTTATGTATAATGGAGCAAATAGAAGTCAGAGTTTCGTCACGTAATTTTGGTTGCCGTGTGAGGCAAAGAAGGCGTACAGAAACGCGAGGTGTCAATTATAACAATCTAACCCGTATTAGATGCACAAATAATTATAATGAAAAAAACCAAAAACAAAATAAAGCTATACTCCCGAGAATTTGCTGCTTGAACGCACGCTCAATTAATGGAAAGGTTGATGAACTTGCAGCATTTATGTCCG
>CACRXK020009633.1:0-18833 GCA_902702795.2 Paramuricea clavata
AGTTAACGCTCTTATAGAGCGTCTAGTTTACCTCAGTTCCAACAGCAAAATCATCAGATTTAAAATTAATGTCTTCATTCAATATGGGTGGTGATTTATTAGCTACATCTTTACAAATTTACAGCTACACCTTTGGCTTCACAAATTACAACAATTCTGATTCAGGAACCGATGCCGTAACCCCCCGTCCAAACCGAGGTCCAAACTGCCCTGACAGTCACGCCAATGTCCCAATCTCAAACACTCCTCCACTCAGCGAGTCAGCTCTTGGAGCAGTAGACTGGAATCTTTGGAAGCACATTGAGTTCATGATCAAATGAAACATCAATGATTGGATTGTTTGTCAACCAAATGGAGGAAATCTGGTCAGAAGGGGAAGTGGAGATACTACCGCCACGTTTTTTTATATTCTGACAACTACTATAACACTAGTTGTCAGAATATAAAGAACGTGGCAGCAGCTTGTAGTGGCACGAAAAAGAATTACTGGCTCCCTTATGGACCATACTTTAGTGGTCCCTCATTGTTCTATTTCTTTAATGGATGCACATGTTATGCCTACCCAACGCATGACCCTTTTGGCAAAGATCGCACTGATCACAAGAAAGGAGTCGGCAACCCTGGCGGACAAATCTATCTTCGCTAGAATCCAAACCTTCGACTGAAGTTTCATATGAAAGTCCCCAAATGGACGTCATAATTATTCGTTCTACGTGTTATGTTGTGCAATACGTTTCAGAGCAGCCCCTTGCAGGCTCTAGCGATCATGCTGTTCCTAACGTTCTTGCCGTCCCTAGCATTCTTGCCGTCCCTAGCGTTCTTCCTGTTCTCGTCGTTCCTAGCGTTCTTGCCGTCCCTAGCGTTCTTCCTGCTCTCGTTCCTAGCGTTCTTGCTGTTCCTAGTAAATTCCAAACCTTCACATAACACACTTGATATAGCTTGCACAAGTAATCCGGGCGTAGATATATAGTCATACATAGCTTTTTAAATAATCCCTAAAACGACATTAGTAATAGCTGTGGTAACTGGCTAGACTGCATGGAAAGTTTTTTTCGGTATTTATAATATAGAAAAATTACATAGCATCAGAAATAAAAAAAAATAAATAAAAAAAAACATTTAGCATAGTATTAGCAACTTTGTATTGGTAATTTGGACTGCTTGCTCGGCCTCAAAAAGCAAGGTCACAAGATGGCGGAAATATAAAAGTGATTCCACATGGATTATATATATATCATAGATTAAAGTAAATAATCCTTTTAAATTTTGCACGGAAAATATTTTGCTATGCGCTGTTTTACTCTGGTTTTACTCGGTGTTTTTCGTAAGTCAGCGTTGTTTGCCATTAACAGTTATTCTCATATTATTCAGCTTCAATTTGCCGCGCATGAACCTTCAGTCAAAAAGTATTATAGCAAGCAGTCCAGATGTTCAATGGCAATCATTCAAGCTCATCCCGCAGCATTTATTCGATTGGGAGAGCTAGGCTCTAAACCAAGGAGCCCTATACTGCTGTAGGAACCAGGATGTTCGTGACATCAATAGACTCGTTAATTCATTTTAGTCCCTACATCTACGCGTTATTCAATAACTAATCTTGCCATTTTCCTCTTTCATCTCGCACCCAAAATAAACGCCATCGTGCGACAACTTGTGAACCTTCAGTAGAAAAATAATTGTATATTCAGTGTTAATAAAAGCCTATAGCAAATATTCTATCATGTTTGAAGACGTACCATTCATCTGTGCATCTTGGTGTGAACACAAGACGAGCTATCCATAATACGTCAAAAATGTCCGGCTTCGAACAACAACATAATTATCTGCATGTGTATGGATACAGTACTGTTGATCGAATGTCAATGTCTATATCAGTAAATCCTAGCTTTGGCATTGGACTCCAGTTGATGACAATGTCAAGACGGTTATCAAGAGCTTATACTTAATATTTAATATTTATCCGACAAAGAAACTTAATTCCATGCGGTCTGTTTTCGATATCCTCGAAACAATATCACAAAAAATCTGATAAACTCATTTCATTTAGCCATGCACAGACCTCCGCAAAAGAAACAGTCACAGAAATAGTGTGGAGAAATTTAAATAAAATGATTTCTCGATCAGAAAAAGTTCGTACATTAGGCCTGGGTCGTGGCTAAAGGGGATAGACTAGAGGTTTTCAAGATGGCCGTCAGTTTTTAAGATCATTAAAACGTAAAAGAATCGACATACAGCTACTTGCATGCAACATTACTAACCCACACCTAACCCTAATCTTAACCCCCACACTAACCCTAATACTAACCCAAACTTTTATTTCAATTTTGGAACCATCTCGTAAACTACCTCTCGTCCATCCCTTTTAGAGATTACCATTAAGCCTGCCCGTTCTCTTCCTGGTAGCTGTACAATGTCTAGTTGGTGAAGGAAAGGACGCAATATAAATTTACTACAAATAATTGCCAGAATGTTCGACCATAGGGTGTTCTATGAGGATGCTATATAGATAATGGCAATTTTGGTCTTGCAAATAAGCATCATATGTACTGCCTTATAGGAAAGTGATGACTATGTTGGCATTAGAATTACATACTACATTTTCCGCAGCCAAATGAAGAGTGACAAAATCCAGATTCCAGTCATATCTATTTGAGAAATCTAATTTTAGTTCTGATTTAGTTGTGATTTGTCCCCGAGCCGACGGCGCGGGTACTAATTCCCCCCGGCTATTTACACCCGAGGAAACGAAAGCATTAGCGAAGTCTAAAGTTCATCAAATATCGCGGGCGTGGGTCACTGTGCGTGGGTGGTCATCCTCACTGATCTCAAAAATATGGCGGACTGTCATGAATAGCGGACACTGATTGGTCCAATTTAAAGTTTGCATTATGACGACAGCGAAACAGCAAACATTTCTTGATTTGATGATTGATAAATTTCTTGCAAATATATCTTATTTTTGCTCGTATTTTTGCAAGATTTTGTAAATTTCAAGAAAGGAAAGACTAAAGAATGGGCTAAAAGAAGGGAGCCGACGTTAACAAAGGTAAGTTTGTTTTAAATATTTATTTTATAATTATTTTAAAACCCGACGGCCTTTGAGTATATGATAAAGTACATTTCTTGCAAGTTGTATTTTAGCAAGATTTTGTAAATTTCAAAACCTTTCTGAGAGCCAAAAACGTCTAAAAGAATAGAGCAAAGTCGCCGACGTTAACGAAGGTAAGTCTGTTTTAAATATTGATGTATTGTTTGTCTTATAATTGATATATTTATAACTGATAGTGGTGGGCGATACGGCGAATATCGAACTAAACCTATCATTGCGTATATAAGTGAAAAAAGACAGCATATAATTTCAGTGTAGTCTTATTAACTACCTTTTCTTTTGTATATTAAAGTATTTAAATAAAGAGGAAAGCAAAGTTATTTTCATGCGAGAATTTGAAATCAGCTTATTTCAAACTCAATGTTTACCGATAATTCGATAAAAGGCCGTTTAGTTTTGAGAACATTTTAAAACGTTTTTGCGAAGCGTTTGTGGTTGAATTTTACATTAAATTGATGCTTATGCACCAGTCAATGTAAATCCCCGCTTCCCCCCACCCGGGAAAGAGCGGGGAAATGCGGGGACAAACGCCAGATATTACTCGTTTTTCATTCGCCGCAATACGGGGAATGGGATCGCTATTGCTTCCTCGCATGCAAGGTCGGGGACTATAGCGGGGAAATGGCTGTTCGAGATTTATACCCTGGGAACAATTCTATTTCCGGTTTCGTCGCTGCATCCGGCTGCTTGTGCGTCAACACTGAACAGACTCAACAAGATGGCTTTGGTTGTATTTGAATGTGCTTTTGAGACCTTTTGAGAATCCATAGCATATTAGCATCGCAATGCTGTGCAAAGTATTTTATAGGAATTTGAAGAAGGCGGTGGTTGCTGAAACATTGCAAAGCTTGATATCTAGAGGTACGTGTATAAAATATGCATAAATTACATGAATATTTCATAATAAAAATTTGCATTTGTAGTTGTGTGTTGACACCTTTGGCTTACCCAATTTTTTTATTGCTTTAATAGCATCATTGTGAAGCAAGAATTTGTCGTATGATCGCCTTGATTTTTTATTAAATATTTATTATCTATTATTTAAAAGAGGCAGTCAAGTCCGTTCTGTGCATACGTTCTGGGCAGCCATACATTCAAATGGACGGGACCCGACCGAAATGAAATCTTACGCAAAAAAACACGCAATTGAAACATGTTCTTTTATTATTTGCTGTGTTGGTCAGTTGTACTGCATGGCAGACATATAGAAAACGAAAACAGACGTTTTCGTCAAACAATAGTGTCTGCGGGAAAAAATATGAAAATGCCGAAAACATTTCTGGATAGTCTGCGTACCAATAGTGGAGCTGTAAAAACGCATATCAGAATGCTAATGGGATAAAATGCCCATTCAACTGAACCTCAATACCTCATATCATATCACTATTTGTACACAGACATGTACAAAGTGTTTAATGTTCCTTGGACCGTGAATTCGCCCAAATGTTCCTCTAAAGTGCACAAAAAGAATGGATATAATTGACCGTAAACTACGCCAAATTTAGTCGACATTGAACAACACTTCACAATCTCGAATGACAGATAAGTATGATATAATGATTCCTTAAGATTTTCCCAAAACGTATATGTGTGAAAATTGAAGATATTCCTCAATCTTCTTGCTAAGGCAAATGTTCCTCATTTATCTATTCGTTCTAAATCGAAAGAGGGGAACCATGCAATGACACCTTGTATCGTAAAGTATCAGGGGATGACAGATTTGTGATCTGCATCAAAAACGGTGGTCAATATATATGGAAATTTCTGCATGGCAAGATTACACTCATTTTTTTAAGAGAATACGAAATTTTGTTCTCATGCAAGCTGGACACTGTTTTTCTGACAAATTTTGGCCATATTCTTACATACATTTTTGGACAGGTAAATACACTCAGTTTAAGATATTTCATTATAGTTGTTTGTGCCACAGGGAACAAATCGAGCGAGACCAATTGCCATGCATCAACGAGACACGGATATATACTGCATAAAATATATGCATTTCGAACATCTTGCCTTCCTTACCTTCCAGCCATTAATAAATGCATTACAAATATCAATATTGATAAACTTGATTTTCATTTTATAAGAAGCTGTAAGAGGCGGCCTTATAAGAAGCTGTATTTTATAAGAAGCTGTAAGAGGCGGAGGTAAATTCTTAGAATGTTTTTTAAATTTTCCTCAAAATTGATATGAACGAGATTCTTATAAAAAACAGATGTTAACTAAAATATTTATTAGGGGAGTAATTAAAGGGGCATACAATACTGTGGTATGAATGATAATCTATTCACACTGTTTGATAAACCGACTCGGTGAAGTGGATGGAGCTAGGTTTTCGCCAAGGTTTAAATAGTTTTACAGCCCGTGTCATCCTAAGGCCTCCCATTTTCTAAAATAAAGTTTTGCAGCTTTATATGAGAATGATATACGCATTCATACAGAGATTTAAGCCCAAAACAAAACCAAATTTGGCTCTGAAAACGCAGAAAACGACCATTCTGGACTTAAAATTTTATGGGTGAGTATGCTTCCCGACCCCCATAGCTATTCAGGCATGTAATACGTCATGCATGGGTCCATGCCTCACAACTGCCTCACAGTCTGTTCTCCTCGTTAAAACGGGCAGTTCTAAATTTTTCTTAGGATGACCCATACGGGTATATATATTATACAGGATTCATAATCCTAAGCCAACCGATCACCACATGATTGATGAGATTTTAACACTTTATATTACGCGTGTCGCATATGCACGCGGCTTTCAGTATCAGTTTCAGTTTTAAGTAAAATACCTGCATTACGCACAACTGTCAGTAACGGTGTGGGGGTTTTGTTGATTGGAATATAGACCAGTCCAATGACGTGGAACGTACCATCCAATGAGAATCCAGTGGAACCAATCCAATGAGAATCCAGTGGACCTCCTCATTTGTTCAGCAAGTGAGGTCAATTAACGTACAAAATTTTGTAATTGAGTCTTAAACCACTAAAAATTTTAAAGATACAAAGGCACACGGTGAGTGCTGTAGAATCTTGAAATAGTGTATTAATTGATTTAATATTGTGAAAGATCGAGTGAAGGTTTTAGGCAAAACAAAGTTATCAGAGGCAAATTACATCAATGTTATATACCATATCGAACCATATCATATCATATTGAACGGTCTTTGCCAGTGTAGGGTAGTGCCAATAATAACAAAAGTTCGTTGGTATGGGGTGCAACTACCTAAAAAATACAAGGAGAATTTCTCCTGGTATTTTTCAGGTAGTTACGTCCCTACCAATGAAAGTTTTGTAACACTGTAAAACCCGTCCTACCCAAACGTAATGCTAACTTTTACACAGGCGGAATCTTCCAAAGAGATCTGGAAGTCGCCTCCAACCCCGACAAGTGCGAAGAAAAGTGATAAAAGCGAGGAAGCAGTCAACACCATGCACGAAGTCTGTGTCTAGCAGTGAGACAAAGAACAGTGAGACAAAGAACAGTAACAAAAGCAGCGGTTATATATAACAAAGAAACGAAAGAATAATTTGGCTAATAGTGCAGACGAGGATGTTAGGAAGAAACAGAAGACCGAAAATGAAAAGAAAAGTTCATATTCCCTAGGTACTTTGGGAATGGGAAAATGCCAATATTACCACCGTCTCCTTTCGTTTCTAAGTCATGTTCCAGTTCAAGTGTTCGAGAAATGTAAGTTGAACTTTTTTAATAGAAATTGGCGACAAAGTAGCCACCGCTTGTATACTATTTTACATTTCATCCACACATAATGAACGACCATATTTAACAGTGAGAGTAGTGAGTACATGCGGTAGTGTACAAATAATTAATGTTAATGAATGCATACCTGAGTTGCATGTACAATGTTTAAAATTAATAGAAATACAGCAAATATGTATAGGTTATTTTGAGGCAACGAGGGGATATGTGAATAAACACATATCCCCGAGGTGCCTCAAAGTAAGGTGCTTAATTTTCACATTGCGAGGTCGCGTTAGTGAGTCAGAATAGAAATAATTCTTCTTCCATTTAATATGGCCTTCGTTATGTTGGTTTTCTCATTTTTTGTGCAGCAAAGACATTACAGGTGAATATTAGAGGGTTTTATTAAACGGAAATTGATTAGAGGGGGATATTGAATATATTCCCCGATAAGAACAAAGGAAACCGAGCAGGATGAAAAATAAGTTCCAAAAGTGTTTGAGTGAATACTTATATTAAAGAAATAATGCCATTCATTTACTTCAAGTTGTAGTAAAAAAATATTTTTGGTGATTTTTACACCCGGCATTTTGCTGCGCACAAATTATGCATTTGAATTTTATTCCGTCGGCCTCATTACGAAGTTTTGGGTTGCATGCAGCCTCGTACCCAGGCGCAAATAACGTACTAAAATAGCAACACTACAGTGTTTTTATATAGATCAGTGGCTAAGATGAGCGAGCGCGCGGGGGTGCTAGGTCAGGACACGCTCCCCAAGCACCCCCGCGCGCTCGCTCATCTTAGCCACTGATCTATATAAAAACACTGTAGTGTTGCTATTTTTAGTACGTTATTTGCGTCTGGGTACGAGGCTGGGTTGCATGCACGAGCTACGATCCATTAAGATTTTGACTTAACGTTCCGTTGCACGCTGAGCAAAATAGTAATTTTTATTCTATGTCACGTTATTCATTCTTATTGTATAAAGTATAGTGCTTTACAGAGATTTCGAGCACTGATAAAAGTGATAATCTCACATGTGAGATTGTTCATGATAATCTCACATTTGAAAATTATTGCTTTTCAATTATCGCTTTTCTGTCAAAATTATCGCTTTTCAAAGACTGTCCTTTACATAATAAACAGAAAAATACATGGTTGCTTGGAAATACCAGATTTATTTCTCGTGTTGAACATGATATCTCACTCGTTCGCTGTGCTCATTCGTGAGATATCATGTTGAACACTCGAAATAAATCTGGTATTTCCGCGCACCCATGTATTATTCTCTATATCAGCCAATTAAATGCCAGAATTTAATGATGTGTTATGTGGAAATATATAACTTAAAATTGTATTCGCTGTGGAGCCCGGTTACTGTTTGTCAATTCATTGGTCAATAAAACGGTTACCTTCAGACGTTTCTGTGGCATGTTCTTTCAGATCGGGTAACTCCGTATGATCCAAATCCTATTATTAAGTTAGTGTTAAAGGGTTTTTGTAGATGGAAATTTCCAGCGGAAGATTATATAAAATTTTAGACCTAACCAGGAGCGGTCGCAAAAAATGCAGCTATAGACCAGTCGAACCTGTCGCCCTGTGATTCTGGTACAGCGCTCTAAACATCTGAAATTTTTAGATCCACATGATATAGCACTGTTTATGAAAACCGGTGGCGTGGTATTGATAATGTAGTAACTTGGTTTAGTATTGATAAAGTATTAAGGGTAACGTCAAAGACTGTTGTAGGGTCACGTCAAAAACTGTTGTTTGAACTTATCAGGGAAGTCCCTTGCTCTTGTTGATCTGTTGACGAATGGTGTTGACGAATGGTGTCTTTACATTTAACAAATATAAAACATTTTCCGTGTTGATATACAGTTACATCAACACGAGTGGAAATTGGGAAAACGAGAAATTGTGTGGAAACACGACGCCCGAAGGGCGGAGTGTTTTCACACAATTTCGAGTTTTCCCAATTTCCACGAGTGTTGATATAACTATATATCAATACGAAAAAGAGTTTTATATTTGTTTTATAATATAGCACAAAGAAATATAAAGAACGAAATTTTCCGACGTTTCCGTGTTGACATTGAGTTATATCAACACGGCTCTAAGTCAATCAGCGTTCAGGGATACCATTCCAAATTTTAGTTCCGGGTCGAGAGAATGAGTTCTTTTTTTTATTCTGATTCGATTGCTGAGTAAAATAATTTCCACCAATTGCAGATCTTGTGTTGTGACTATGTATCTGGTTTGCATTTGTAAACATTTTTAATATGTTTTGTGGTGCTAGAGTGTTGTTTGTTTAATACGTCAGCTTCATATGACACTTCATATGATCTTTTGCCAGAATGAGCGAGTATACAACTTTATTATTGCCAACGTCAACGATTGCCCAGCTAGCGAGATCACACTTCGCTAGTATAAAGTATAAAATATAGCAATTTGACCAAGTGATCGCCACGAACACACACCAAAATATACACCTAGAGCAGTAGAGGAGATAGAATTCGAATTTTTATAATGTATTAAAAACAGACTATCACGTTCAATTACATATATAAATAAAAGTATTCAAACGTTCAAATAACTATTTTTATCAACATTAGAATGTTAGAGTTTGTAATCCAAGTGAGAATATATACATTTTAAGATCTAACCAGGAACGACTGCGAAAAATGCAGCACAAGGTCCTCTGGTAGGAATTGAACCTACGGCCCTGCGATTCCGGTGCAGCGCCCTGCGATTCCGGTGCTCCGCTCGCAGGGCCGTAGGTTCAATTCCTACCAGAGGATGGTTAGGTCTTAAAATGTATATATTCTCACTTGGATTACAAACCCTAACATTCTAATATTAATTCCAACAAGTGAAGTGCAAGAATCCAAATAATTGATGTCCATTTTATCAACATACCTTCAAAAATATAATTCTTGTCCTTAGGGATGCACCGGAACCGGTTTTTAAGTTCCGGCCGGAACCGGATCCGACCGGAACTGGAAAAAAGTTCCGGCCGAAAGTTCCGGCCGGAACCGGAACTAATTTATTAATCCATATATAGTCATATGTTAATTTGTCCGCTGCCAGACAAGCAGACACTTCAAATCATCAAGCAGAGAGTTCGCAAATGTCAGAATAAAAAGACTGACAAACGTTAAACGTCATAATGAAGTGTTAATAGTGTACATTTCCCTTGCGTAGTCCAACTTTCTTCCTACTGTGATCTTTTGTTAGACACAAAAACGTTTGATATTCTATCTCCCTTAAAATGACAGAGTTCCGGTTCCGGCCATGCTTTTTTTACTAGTTCTGGCCGGAACCGGAACTCTAAAAAATCGGGGTTCCGGCCGGAACTAACCGGCCGGAACCGAGTTCCGGTGCACCCCTACTTGTCCTCCAACTGATGAATTAGTAATATTGTAAAATAAACCTCGTGCAATGAAAAAATATGCGACATGCCATATGGCCATATGACCCATATGGCATGTCAGAATTAAATGCCATAGCTCCTATGAAGCTACGGCGCACCGAACTCAGCTTTCGGAAGTGATCGGATTGTTATCGTAAACTTCCTGCGTATATAAATTTCTACACAACGTCATTCGAATTCTGTGACGTCAGAAAATGCGACCCGAATGATCGAACGAACGAACGAACGACAAACAAATCTCAAATGCTTTGGCTAAAATACATAAGTCGCTCGGGGATCTGGCACGAGTAAAAACTGTAAATGTTGTCAAGAATAGGTGGTTGCCATCGCTTCGCTCGGCAGCAATTAACCACAGTTAGTGCCAGTAACTACAGACCATAATTTAACTACCGGCCGATGATAAATACGAATAACCGCCCGGGTTTGAGTAAAGCCAAAGACCCTTCGTATGTGAATTAGTCGCGATGTCTTTCATAAATTTGTCCATCACGCTACTAACTTCCAGACTAGTGGCTTCGCCTTGAAAAGTTCAAGTTCCTCCTGTATTTCAGGTAGTCTAATTATCAAACATGAAAGCCCGCAAAGTGATTTTCAATTAATTGGTTTGTGTGAAATCGTAAATGTAAACGTTAGTGACTCAGTACTCAGTACTGTAAGCAATACACCCATCCGGAAAGTGCGTTATTTTGGCTAGAAAGCCCGTTGTGATTTTAGTTAAAACTTGACGGTGTCAATCACGAAAACGAGGCACTACAGCCGAGGTGAGGTACTTTCCGCAAACGCGAATTTCAATTCAATTATTGAAGTGTATTTTCCCTTGAAATCATGCAAGTTCATGCAGGAACTTTGGAACTTTCGAATGCCCGAACAAAAGCACAAAAAATCAAATTTCAAAGACCTGGGGTCGGTTGTTTAAAAGGCGATTATATAGCGCCAACCCCGGGCTAAAATCCCCCTAATATAAAAAATCCCAGTATCTGCCTGGCTACGAGGCAGATAAGAGCTAAAAAAACCTACAACGCCTCCAAAGACGATTTACAACTTTATTGGCATTGTTTTATTTAATAATACACCATGAAAGCAAAGCAACAATTATAATAAAACTGTCATGATTTATGAGAATATTGCTCTTTTGCAATCGACGCCATATTGGTTGATTTTCAAAATACACGTGGTAATTATAAAATTCATATTCTTTATTCTTTGTCGTATTGAGCCAAAGACCATAAACTATTCATAAGACAGTAACATGTTTTCAAAACAAACCATAAAATGTTAAATTAACTCAACTACTTTGCTGTTTATTAAAAACGAAAGTTTAAAATCAAGCAAGATGGCGCCTATAATAGTGATATCATATATATATATATATATATATATATATATATATATATATATATATATATATATATATATATATATATATATATATATATATATATATATAGAATAGTCATTTCAGAATACGACTCTATGGCTATAAGACAATATTATTTCGCAAAGCAGTCGAACATACTTATTTATTATTTATTTATTTATTTATTTATTAACTTTACAACCATACATAAAATAGACTAAAACACTACATAATATGGTTGAAGGTATGGTCAACAGGACATGAATAGCCCCATATGAAGACCAACCTTAATGAAAACAAACTATAACAAACATAAATCAAAGACGATAACAAATATAAAATTTACAGAAAACATGACGAATTACGAACAACAGCTTAAGTTGAAAGAGCGGCACTTAGAACAGAAGGTTTTCCAAGTGCGCATTCTGTTTACATCGAAAGATGAATGAAGTAGAGAAGAGTAATGGACAGTTAGTCTGTTTTGAAAGGAGGAAACGGATGAACTATTACGAATGGTGGGAGAGAGATTATTCCAGAGAAAGACAATTCGGTTGAAAAAAGAGTTCCTAAAGAGAGAAGTCCTGCAATGATTGACACGAAGCAAGTTGTCCCAACTTGAACGGGTGTGAGACGAGCTGTTTGAAGAAAAAGTGACGAAAGAGGAGATATCTAGGTCGAAGAGACCGTGCTTACATTTAAAAAAGAAGACGAGATCCTTTAGTTCTGCAAAGCAGTCGAACGTACATTAATAGAATGGAAACAAATAATTGCTTAAAATTCTTTACCAGCAGAATATTTCAAGAAAAAACATACTCCGAATAATAATGCTACATAATCTTGTAAACTCAAGATATATGAGCCGTTTAAAGAAAACCAGACCCAATTTATTATGGTGGTTTGATGAAAAAATGGATAGGTTAGGGCCAGGAATCGTTCGATAATCAGCGTTAATAGCGCAAACATTGAAAACCCTCCCAAGATAATATTTGTGTTTATCCGTGTGTATTCAATTTCTACATGATAAATTTCCATAGACCACAGAATAGTTGACAATATTATGACAGGATGAACGATGGCGACTGCAGCCATATCAAAACAAGATAAAAGAAGAATCATAAAGTAGCATAGTTTGTTTCGAAGTTGTGACGACCTCCATAGACTGATTATAACCACAGCATTCAGAATTATTCCTGCAACCATGAAGGCAACATTCACAAGACACTGAAATGGCGCGTTAACAAAAGTGTTTGGATCCATTCTAAGTCCTCTCGTCCATGTAGATTTTTCCTGGTTTTCCTTTCAAAATGTGTTCTGATGCACAATGGTTATGGAAATAAATTAGAAAGACTCCATACACACCGAGCTCATTCATAAATAATTTAAAACAGCTGCATGTAATTTTGTAATATTGTCATATTGAAGTACACCCTTTATTCCAAGGCTCTTAAAAGAAACCACTTAGCCTTTCTCACGCCGCCATTTTTGGGTGGCATTTCAGCCGAAGTCTGCGAGATAAGTCCACATAACAGCGACTTTTTATAATTTTTTTGACAAATGATGGTAAATTTGCTTTGTAAATGGTTAGTTTATTTTGAAAAAATGCTTTTCACATTGTTTTAGTTGTCTGCATTGGTTAACGAGAATTGGATGCCACCCAAAATGGTGGATATTCGTACTTGTGTTGATATGACTGTAGTCGCCATCATTCGTCCTGTCCTAATATTGTCAACTATTCTGTGGTCTATGGAAATTTATGATGCAGAAACTAGAAATACATGCATGCAACAACCCCTCACCTATATTTTCCAAACATTGTTTCAACGTGAAGTATTCGTAATTACGCCAGCACTGGACGCAGGCTCGCGTTGCTCACGTCATGTTAGCCATGGCAACACGATTATTGTTTTTTTTTAACAAACATTGGTAGCCCAGACACACTGTGCGATTTAAATTTAAATGCCTGGCATACTTAATTACCCCCTGCAGTTTCGACCTCAAAATAATAATGTTAAGGATTAGCTCAAAAATATTCTGAATTTTTACACTAAAATGTATCACTAATCAATACTTATCGTTGAAGGAAATATACTTATAAGTACATAGCATGCATCAGCAAAAATAAATAGTTTATACCTTTAGTATATAGAAGCACTTGAAATCCAGCTTTAAAATCAACTGTCATTCACGGCGACGCGGCGGAGGAGGGGAAAGGAGACAAGGTTGGCAACATCCATTGGCCAAGCTGCACGTATCATCATAAACAAACCACCTGTCTAATTCAACAATACGGAAAGCTCAACCGAAAATTCTACAAAAGCTGATAAAACAACTATCTTGCTTTCCAACAATGTAGTCCTTTCAAAATTTGTAAGTTTCCCTCTGCGGAAATTTCACTTCAACCATGGCCTCCACTCAAAATTTACGATGTGACTAGGCGCGAGGTAAACACGGTTCACAAACGGTAAATTTGAAATTGAAATCTCGCGCCTAATGGACCTTTCCCCTTATAACTAAAATTTCGATCTGGACAAAAATTTCATCACAGCTTCAAAGAGCATCACAAAATTAGTAATATTCCAAAGTTTTGTTGCAAAATCTTGTAAAATGCGGATAATATAGCCTTGCGAAGTTTGCCGTTTTTCAGTCATTTTGTATTACAAACGGGAAATTGACATACGATTCGGGTGTTGGGGCTGCAATTTCCCGTTTGCAATGCAAAATGACTGAAAATTGCAAACTTCGCAAGGCTCTATTTTCCTCATTTTACAACATTTCGCAACGAAACTTTGGAATATTACTAATTTTGTGATGCTCTTTCAAGCTGTGATGAAATATTTATCTAGACTTGCCTAGATCAAAATTTTGGTTATAAAGGGAAAGGTCTATTGGATAAGCGTAATTGTCACTGGATTCAATTATGACATAATAATAATAAACTGAGTTATTATTATGTCATAATAATAAACTGAGTAGACTCGATGCATGCCCGAGCGCCACGCGCGAAGGTACAAATTACAACACGCACTTTTGGGCAGCCTATGGTTAGACGGGTTTGTTTATGATTATACGTGCAGCTTGGCCAAAGGAAGTTGCCAACCTTGTCTCCTTTCCCCTCCTCCGCCGCGTCGCCGTGAATGTCAGTTGATTTTAAAGCTGTATTTCAAGTGCTTCTACTAAAGGTATAAACTATTTATTTTTGCTGATGCATGCTACACAGCCAGAAACGCGCAAGTCGGAACAGATCTACAACAGATCTGTTAAATCCTGTTGTCAATAAGCCGATATCTGGATGCGTTCGCTCGCCTTGTACCTGTCTGTTCTGACAGGTCCGCAACGGCCTGTCAACAGGTCTGTTACAAGCTGTTGTGACAGAGCTGCAGCAATGCTGTTTTCACCAGGTCTGTTAGAAGCTGTTGTGACAGAGCTGCAGCAATGCTGTTTTCAACAGGCCTGTCGCAAGTTGTTGACAGAGCTGCAGCAATGCTGTTTTCAACAACTTGCGACAGACCTGTTGCAAACCGAGGAAAGCACCTTATGAAGCTTGTGTATTCACTATTTTGAACAAAAACGGCTAAACAGGTTGCCATATTTGGGTTGTAGTGTTTCGTGAAATAGCCAGACTTTCATATGAACACTTATAAACATACTTGCGAGATAATTTTTGATCAAAACAGCCGAAAAAATACGACAAATTCAAGAAAGGTTCTTATCGTAAACAATTTTCAAAATTAATTGGTCTTTAAGTACGACCGAAATATGACAACCTACTTGCATATTTTTCTTCAAAATAGTACATACAATAACACAAAGCTTCAATAAGGCGTCTTCCTCGCCCGCTGATTTCACTTGAAATTGGAAAGAAATCATTGTATATAACGAATTTCATATTCATTTGAACAATGAAGAACGTTGCAGTGAACACTCGGTTGCTCGTGTATTTTTTATTTCCTAAGCTCTAGATCTTGTATTCTCATTGCCAGTTTCTTCCACAGCTTTGAACTTGTTTGATTTTGTTTGAGGCAGTTGTCGAAATTTTGTTTGGCTCAAAATTAAAAAACAACTAAATATGATTACGTGATTGATATGTTTGTATATTTCGTCCAATTGCAACGAGGAATGATGACGTGTGCACACGCCTTTATCCAATCAGATTAAAGAAATATAACGATAGCACACGTCAGCAATTTGGATTTTGGATATCGGAATTATTTTTTAAAAATATAAAAAGTTAAAAACAGCGGCAGCGGCTTTTGCATTTTAATAATCACAGAGTAGATACTTAGGTTGACTAGGTTATGTTTACACGGGCGTCGTTTTCCAGCGTTTTCAAAACCTTTTTTTCCTTTAATCGTTTTGACACCCTGTTCACACGATCCAAAGGAAAATATATCTCCAATATATTAAATAAACTACAGCTTCTGTTGTATTAAATTGATCTCGAAATTGATAGTGTTTGCATCCATTTTAGCGTGAAAACGCTCGAAAACGTTACCGTGTGCACATAGCCTCATCTCCTCTGCATGTGATTTAATATTGCCTTGAATGAGAAAGTGAAGCCGGACGTGTCCATTTCGTGCGATTTTTCTCTTTGCTCACATTTTCGATTTGTTTCCCAACAACAGGCTTGTTGAAACTTGTTGTGACAGGACAAAAATTGTTTGTTGTGGACAGGTCTGTCGCAGGTCTAATAACAAGCTTGCTGCAGACTTGACAAAAACAACTCGCGACAGGTCTGTTGGAACAAGTTGGAACAGACCTGTTGATTTCAACAGACTTGCTGCAAGTTGTTCTATCAGACCTGTTTCTCAACGAAGGAAATACAGAAAATACAGACAGTCAAAGCCTTATAACAAGGCCAAAAAGACAAACAAAGCCTACGCTCAAATCTGTCCAAAATCGGATGCAAACCGAAGAATTTAAAACGACAAAATTATGGGATAAAGTGCAAAATGCTATAACAACATTACAAACAACGCCAGACTCAATACCACAAATACGGTTTGCAATATCGAAGGTACGTGCAGCATTTCATAATTACCATATGTCTATAGTCTCGTACATAGATTATCTTGTACGTGTGGGCACGCTAGAATGTATTGAAGAGCGAGAGAAAATAGAACACATTCTTGATTATCATAAACATTATGTTGACACTGTGGTCGCGGAAGGTAATGAACGAAAGAAGGAACTAACCGCTGAAATGGGTTCTGCTCGCCTAAGTTCTCGCGCATCTTCTCGCGCATCGTCAGCCTCGTCGGCCGCATTACGTGCGCAAGCAAGAGGGGATGCTGCAGCAGCTATAAAGAAAGCAGAATTGCAAAAGAAACGAAATGAAATTGAGTCGCAATTAGCGTTACAAATACAACAACAGGAATTAGCATTGTCGCGCCAAAAAATAAACGAAAAAGCCCGGTTAGAACAATTGCGTTTAGAAGAAGAAGCGGCAGTTGCCGTCGCGAAAGTCACCGCTATAGAGAATGAACTAGAAATATCTGATCCTCAAGGATTAGATCTGCCTGAAGAACACGTTGACCAAAAGGTAAATAATTACCTTGAAAACCAGTACGAATTTACACCAGATAATATCGATACTACCCAATCTTTCCAACAACAACATCCCGCTACCCAACCTTTCCAACAACAACATCCCGCTGCCCAACCTTTCCAACAACAACATCCCGCTGCCCAACCTTTCCAACAACAACATCCCGCTGCCCAACCTTTCCAACAACAACATACCGCTGCCCAACCTTTCCAACAACAACATACCGCTGCCCAACCTTTCCAACAACAACATACCGCTGCCCAACCTTCCCAACCCTTAGATCCCACGACAAGTGCGTTCCACCCTACCACTCGGACCAGTCCCCCCTCGGAGCCAGGTCAAGATACTATGAAGTCCTACATCGATTTTATGGCGCGCCGGGAGTTAATAGCTAACAAAATAGAAAAGTTTGATGACCAACCAGGGAACTATCATGTCTGGAAGGAATCTTTCCAGAATATGATTAGACATGTCAACATTACGCCAAGCGAGGAACTTTCGTTAAAACCGAGCACACCACCAAGAACTCTAAAAAACTTGTTTAGCAGTTGCGCAGTGCATATATTAAAAATCCAGCAAAGGGTGTAATAGAGGTATGGAAGAAACTTGACGAACGTTTCGGAACCAGTATTGTTATAACTAAAGCATATCTGGACAAGCTCACGGATTTTCCGAAAATTGACTATAAAGACGCAAGAAAGTTACAAGAGCTAGGTGATCTCTTGCTAGAGCTACAATGCGCCAAAAGTGACGGTAGTTTACCAGGTCTTAGAATCCTCGACGAAGCCATGTACATTAAACCCATAATAGCCAAGTTACCGGGGGACGTACAAGGACGATGGCAACGCCATGCTTTTCGTTATAAGACCGGCCACGGAGTAGAGTACCCTCCCTTTGAAGAATTTTCGAAATTCGTGCAAAACCTTGCGCTTGAGAGAAATGACCCGAATTTGACCTTGGAGGTTCTCGGAAAGGAAAATCATCAGTCTAGGAATTTAGGTTCGAGGCAAAGACAAACATACAAAACCGAAATCGCCGACGAAGAAGAAAGTCGCAGAAAGAATCTAACCTGCGATCCCATCAGATGGTGTGTCGTCCTCCATGAAAAACCGCACCCCCTAGCCAAGTGCAGAGCTTTCTGAGGCAAATCACTTGAAGACAGAAAAAACCTGCTGAGAAAGAACCGAATATGCTTTCGTTGTGTGGCCTCAACAACCCATGTAGCAAAGGATTGTCGCAGTACCGTAAAGTGCTTGGAGTGTCAAAGTGACAAACATCTAACAATCATGCATGCGGGAAAGTCGCCGGAGCAAAAGGAACCCGAAGTAAAAGATCCGAACGCTGACAACCGCCAAAGTCGAGATCCACCAAGTCACGGCAGGGAGAATGAAGCCACAGCAAAGTGTACTGAGCTCTGTGGCAACGAACACGGTGGGCGATCCTGCTCAAAAATATGCCTGGCCAACATTTATTCCAAGACTCATCCAGAGAAAAAGATCAAAGCTTACGTCGTTATCGACGATCAAAGTAATTGTACCCTTGCCAAACCAAAACTATTTGACTTGTTAAGCATAGATGGCGAAGCCACTTCGTACACTCTAAAAACATGCGCGGGTAAATCCAAACTAGAAGGACGGTGCGCCAAGAACCTAGTGATCGAATCGTTGGATGGGCGAAAAACCC
>CACRXK020009634.1:0-18833 GCA_902702795.2 Paramuricea clavata
CGTAATAGACTAAATTTTGAACTAAACAAGTCTAGACAAAAATTTCATCACAGCTTGAAGGAGCATCACAAAATTAGTAATATTCCAAAGTTTCGTTGCAAAATGTTGTAAAATGCGGAAAATATAGCTTTGCGAAATTTGCAATTTTCAGTCATTTTAGATTACAAACCGGAAATTGACAGCCCCAAACCCTTCGAGGCTGTCAATTTCCGGTTTGTAATCTAAAATGACTGAAAATTGCAAATTTTGCAAGGCTATATTTTCCGCATTTTACAACATTTTGCAACGAAACTTTGGAATATTACTAATTTTGTGATGTTCTTTCAAGCTGTGATGAAATATTTGTCTAGATCAAAATTTTGTCTATTACGCAAATGGTCAATTCAACCCCAGGGTTAACCCTTTTCCTGCTTTGAACAACCCTTCCCTTACAAGTAACTTTTGCTAGTAACTTCCTGACAAAGGGGCTTCGAAGTTCTCCTTGTATTTTTCAGGTAGTTGTATCCCTATCAATCCGAGACTTTCTCATTCTCGACACTACCTACACTGGCACAGATTGTTCAAAACTATATATTGACAGCACGTTTCTGTTTTGACAGGGAAGTCGAGAGAGTATCGTGAGTTACTATAGCAATGCTGGGGGTGAGGTGTATGGCAAGTATCCAGTGAGTGGTGAGATCTTGTTTGGTATAAAATACGACCCAAAGATCCAGGAGTTTCAGATTCAGATTCATCAAGGTCGAGATATCACTGCTGTCGACAAGAAGACAGAGACATCAGATCCGTATGTATTCAAGCATTACTCCGTTACATTTGAATTTAGTAAAGTAGTGATCAGGGGTGGAAAAAATAGACGAGCAACAAAATTGCTGCAATTTGCAACAAAATCTGATTTCAACGCATGTTAAGTAGAAATGTCGTCACATGTTGCCTCGTGATTTGTAATTCATGTGTAAACATTTTCAATTAACATGCGTTGAAGTCAGATTTTGTTGCAAGTTGCAGCAATTTTGTTGCTCGTATTACTCCACCTTTAAACAGCTGCAGGAAATTTGTTTGAATGAAGATTTGCTATCGAAAATTTGAAGGAAATCTTAACACCCATGCCCCACTATGGGCGCAACAACATATGGTTGACAGACATTATTCCTTGAATTCAATACCATGGTCAACTAGAACACTATATGTTTATACACATGCAGATTTCGCACAAAAATACTCCGTTGGTCTACGGAACATTTTTGTCTCCAGCCCCAGGTTGTGCTCCCAGGAAGAAAATTCTTTTTTCCTGCCCTGGTAGTGTTAACGTTGTGCCTTACAGTTAAAATACAAAAAGTGTCCCACTTCAGTTTCTGTAGTCTGTTGTGATTTTTTGTAATGCGTTCTGTTTTTCTGTAGCTATTTATCGGCAAATACCGCGATAAAATAAACATGTCGCACTTTATATGTAGTAAAACTACCCAGTATAATAGAGTATAATTAAATGTCCTTTATTTTGATAAAGATACGTGAAGACTTACTTACTGCCTGACAGAAGCAGAACCGGGAAGAGAAAGTCTAAAGTGAAGAAAAATACAGTCAATCCAGTGTTTGATGAAATACTCACAGTAAGCTACTCGCTCATCTTTTCTTTGCATAAAATTGACCATAACAACAACGGTAACTCCGAATAAAGACAACATTTTTGATTCAACGTTTTGACTTTATTTAGTCATCACCTGATGATGACTAGTTTCAGATGATGACTATATAAAGTCGAAACGTTGAATAAAAAATGTCTTTATTCGGAGTTCGTTGTGTATTTCATGAAAATGCTCAGTGGTTTCCGCAATTATAAAATTGACCATAACAACAGTACCATCCAGTAACGATCCCTTTATAACAGTCTAGTGATTGGAATGTCCTGTCGAAATTTCACTGTTCTCCATGTCATCTCATTGTTTCAACTTGTTTTTATACCTGTAACATTTTAGGGGAAGTTACTATTTTTAGACTTTTGTAATTTTGTATTCTTTTATATTTTAAACTTAATCCTAACTCTAATTTTAACCTTAATCCTAAACCTAACCCTTACTCTAATCTTAATCCTAACACGTTCCCTAATCCAAACCTTAATCCTAAAACGTAACTCATAATTATGATTGTTTTTATCACAAATGCTTGGAATTCATCATATGTTTTATTTTGTAGTACAAGATTACTTATGATGAAATTCTGCAACGGACACTGTGGCTTGCTATCTGGAATCATGATACGTTTGGTCATAATGATTTCTTGGGTGAGGTTCTGGTGCCCATTGATCAGTACCATCAGTCTGGTTTTAGTCTTGAAGATCCTGAGCCTCAGTGGTATGAACTTTGTGAACGGGTGAGTTTTCTGGGAAAGATATTCTGTTTACAAATTCACTTTATATCTATTGAATAGCACTCTTTCTAAACTGTTTCCCTACCAGTATCACTTCTGAAAGAAACCTTTATTCACACTTCATACCTCTATCTGTTCTTTCTAAATTGTTCACTCTGGATGCCTTGTAAGGGTCATCTTTTATTGGTTTCGTGTTAGTACTGCATTGTAGGGGCTGGTTGTATAAAAAAGTCATTAAAGTTAACTATAGTTAGTGGAAACGTCATCCAATGAGAAGCGCGTATTTGAAAGTTAATCACTATTTAACTACAAAATAGTGATTAAAAAAGTGATTAAGAGTTTTATACAACCGACCCCAGGAGGAAACCTGATTCACACTAAGTTTATTAACCTACTGAGTGGCAGCACTCTTCCTCTGACGAGTAAAGACGTCTGGCGTTAGACAGAGTAAAATAATAAAGTAGGGCGCATCTGGGCGCATTGCCACTTAAAGTGTTAATAGATCTATCCCTTCCAAACTCGTTTCCCTAGAGGTCAAGTAAGAATCAAATTGTGAGTTTAGTCTTACTACAGGAGGGAACTGGACTAACCTGACAAAATCCTGAGCGATTGCTGAAGTTGCCAGTTCGGCAGCCCTCTTCCTACCATATTACGGAATTCTGACACCATTTGCACTGTGCCATACGAGTAAAATTAGAAATAACCGTACTGGTATGCCGTTAAATTGTCTTATTGTCTCTTACAGCAAGCAGACGACCAGCAGTTCTCGTACAATGGAGAGATTGTGTTCTCCTTGAAATATGTTCCACCCTCAGCCTTGGTTAGCAATAAGAAGAAGAAAAAGAAGAAAAAGGCGGACGATGAGAAAGGAGAACTTCATATTAATATTATCGAAGCGACTAATCTTTTAGCTAAAGATGCTAACGGATTTTCTGATCCGTTTTGTAAAAGGTATCGTCTAGTGTTATTGCTGTTTTAATCCATGTGATCACGTGATAGAAATTAGCTGTACCGATTGAGATGCCCCAAAATCCTGCAAACATTGCTATCAACTTAAGTATAATATACATGAACTTGTGGTTAGAGCTCGACAACTGGACTCTGCCATAGATATCATATATACACTAGATAGTGTATCTAATTATTCTGCAATTCAAAAATTGAAGCCGTGATTGCAGACTCAGGATATTCCCATGAAATGAGAAGACTCGTATGTTTTCTATTTCTTAAACACGGACCTTAAACATTAAGTTAAACCTATTCCAAATACATTTTCAAACTATTCAAATGATGAAAGTTATTGTTGTTTTTTAAGCGTTTGTTAGCGAGTGGGAAACTGCAACATGGCCGCCATCTATTCAAATGGGGGTAACCGCTGGAATATTCTTGGCTTCAATTTTACTAAAAGATATGCGCTATCTAGTCTATATAAGATATCTATGGACTCTGTAGCTCAGTTGGTTAGAGCACTGCACCGGAATCTCAGGGCTACAGGTTCAATTCCTGCCAGAAGGCCTGCATGTAGTTGCATTTTCCACAGCTGTTCCTGGTTAGGTTTAATCAATGTGTAAACTTTACATTAAAAGTGTAATTTTCTCCACTTTTAGTTATCTGCTTCCAGACAAGAGTAAGAAATCGAAACAGAAAACGCCCGTGGTGAAGAAGAGTCTGAATCCAAAATGGAACTACCACTTTGTTTACGATAATGTCACGCATGAAGAGCTCATGGACAGGGTCCTGGAACTGACTATATGGGATTTCGATCGGGGGTCTAGTAACGAGTTTCTTGGTGGAGTACGTTTAGGACTGGGGACTGGTGTCCAGGAATGGGATGACGCGACATCAGAGGAACAAGCTGCTTGGAATAAGATGTTGAATAATCAGAATGATTGGAACCAAGTCAGTTTGATTTTGAGGGAGCACATGGGTCGTCATAAGTAAGCTATTCGTATATGTATGTATGTATGTGACTTGTTTGTAGCTATTTATGTATGTATGCAACTTGTTTGTTAGCTATTTATGTATGTATGCAACTTGTTTGTTTGTTTGTTTAACAGTTTGTTTGGTGGTAGTGGCGATGATGATGGTGATGGCGGTGTTGTTGTTTGTATTGTTTCTGTTGTTTGTTTGTTTGCTTGCTTGCTTGCTTGCTTGCTTGCTTGCTTGCTCGTTTGTTTATTTATTTGTTGTGCTGTTGTGAGAGAGCTCAGGCTGTCACTACAGCCTTGGGTAAAACAGGAAACGTTGGTATGGAAACAATTGAAAATTCCGATGTTTCCACAAACGTTTCCCAGTTTCTCCATTCTTGAAAACATTATTACGGACACAAACATTGTTTCCCACGATGCCAAAATGGTTGCCAACAAATTCAGAAACCTATTTCGTCTCTTAACTGAGTGCAACAATGTTTTTTGTTTGCCTGAAAAAATTGAAAACAAAATTAAAAATTAAAATTCAATATTTTTTCTCAGGATATCATATTGTTTTTTCTCCCTAATGTTTCTAACAATTGACAATTTCTATCGTTGATATTCCTCCACTTTTGCTTATATTTTGATATACATTTTATATTAGAAGCTATTATTTTCCTATTATTTTTTACATGTACTTGTTTGTGTTTTGCTTTGTGTTTCTATCGTTAGTATATTTTCCAGGAGTATATTTTTTTACCTTTATATTTCATAGATTTTCTTTGTATATTTTTGTTTATTTATTGTTGTTTATTTGTTTGTTTGGGACATGAACATAGAACTAGTTCAATGGGGACAATGAGTAATTATATTTTTGTAATAAAATGAAATATGTTCTGAAATGAATAAAGATTTTCTGAGGTAAATAAATGTCGTCGCAGCAATATTACAGTAATGTAATTTTGATATTGTTTGTTAGACGAAAATTCAAAATATTTTAATAAATTTATCTAAATGGGAGATTCCGGTGTTTATTGGGCCGACTTTTATCAGTTATACAATGAACCATATTGAGTCATATAATTTCGAGCTTCAAAATATTTATTTTTGTGATACATATTTCATTTTATTCTTCATTTACCAAATCTTTAGTTGTAATTTTTCAATGTCATCTAGTGCAGGATTTTGTATATTTTTGTTTCATTTTCATTCGTAGTTGAAATAAAGTGTACCTTATTCGTGCATATTTCAGTAATTTTGCCTTATCAGTACACTGTTGATTCTGCTGCACGGCATCAACTACTCTGTGGGTTGAATGCTGCGGAACGAACAAATTCAATATGGCGAATGAACACGTTTCTATACATGTTTGAATTCATTAATAGACCTTTCCCCTTATGAGTGAAATTTTGATCTAGACAAGCCTGGACAAAAATTTCATCACAGCTTGAAAGAGCATCACAAAATTAGTAATATTCCGAAGTTTCGTTGCGAAATGTTGTAAAATGCGGATAATATAGCCTTGCGAAGTTTGCTGTTTTTCAGTCATTTTGTATTACAATCTAACATTTTGCATCAGATGATCAAACTGATGCAAAATGTTAGATTGTAATGCAAAATGACTGAAAAACAGCAAACTTCGCAAGGCTATATTATCCGCATTTTACAACATTTCGCAACGAAACTTCGGAATATTACTAATTTTGTGAAGCTCTTTCAAGCTGTGATGAAATTTTTGTCCAGGCTTGTCCAGATCAAAATTTCACTTAAAAGGGGAAAGGTCTATTGACATTCCCTAAAATGGGCTTTTCAATGACAATTTACATAAATTTTAAAAAGAAATTATAAATTACCATGCATGCAAATTAACACAAAAATATGACCCGGCAGTCACTATTATTATTTTTTGAAAATCACACAGTTCTCTATGCCCTTTGGGCACTGGTTGCTCGAGTATTCTACAGAGGGCTCTTAAGCCCTCCTGACGACGGATGAGTACTTGCCAAATTATAAATTTATGATTGCCCAATTTTGTTATTTTGTGCGAAGTTTTGTGTATATAGAGTATGCCAAATATGCCAGAATTCAGCACAAATGTAAAGATACATGCAACAATTTTCTCAATGCACATATTTTGAATTTTAATTGCAATATGATTATCGGTTATCATTGTCTTCTTATTTTCAATATTTATAATGCGACTATATACAAATGTGAGTGAATAGCATTTTCCCATGAGACTAGATATTATCACAAGACTTCCATGTTTAAAAGGCGTGCTCCTGACTTTCTTCGTGGTAACGAGAGACGGCTGACATGCTTTAACAGCGTCGCTTTTCTACGGGAATTTCTACCAGGAGAGATCATTTTCATCGACTTTTGGAAGCGGCGGAAAACACCCAGTGTCTTGCACTTCAAGGCAAGTGAGTTCAGTTCTTTGATGTGTATTTGTTGTGTTTCCCCTCTCGAGAGTTTTATGTCGCTATGTCCAAGTGTTTGTCTTTTTTGGGACGTGATATTTGCTTGCTGCCATTAAGCGCTTGAGTGCGTACTATGAATGCTGATTTAAACATGGCTCTTCTCTTTACAGGTTGTGTAGTTGAGACTCCTAAAGAATACCAAGTTCTTCATACAGGTAATTATGGACATGTACTTAGTTTAAATCTGAGTTTTAACTTCTATATGTTAGGCGTTATATATGTGTTGGAATTGGTTTACTAATTCAGTGTTTAGTATAGGTATGTTGTATAAGTTCCTGACAAAACGCGTTCGTTCGTAACGTGCAAGTGTTGTGTTAATATCTTTTATGGAGTTCGGACACAAACCTCGGCAGCTTGTTGAAGAATATACCACCTACTGAACACCCTCTAGATAGCCTGATGGCGCCTCAATGGCATATGAAAAGAGTGTTTCTAGTTAACTCTACTAACCACTATTGTTTGACTCTGATAACACCGCTTTTCCCCTCTAGTCACTAGTGGACTAAGGGCTGTTCATGAGCCTGGCCAGCTTGAGTGAATCGTGTCAGGAAAATTTTTTCCTGTCCATAAACGATCGTTTGAACTTTATACTGTTACTCTAATCAAACTAAGATAATTCAACTTTTACCAAAGTTTTGATAAGAGCCAAAGTCTTCTCGTCCAAATTTGTAAACCTGAGTGATCTGACAAATTTTATTGTTTAAACCAACCATTAGGGAAATGCGGCTTCCTCTGGGGCTTAGTAAGACAAAGCGATGTCATAAATGCTTTGAAGGTGCTTTTGTTTTTTCTCATGCGTCGCTCAGATTTATAGTTATTTGCCCAGGCTTGTGTTTATTCGACGCTTCGTTGCGTTGTCTTGTTTTGCTATTCGTGTGTCCCCAATGCATGGTTTTACACCGAAATGAGGATTCAAGATTGTGGGTTTCGTTTCTTCTTGATAGGAGGTGAGATCTCTGTAGAACTCTGCCGCCATTATTTCACTGGTACGAATGTAATCTAAGTCCATCAGTTCATGACCTTTTTGTGAATACTTTGGCGGCATTATTAAAATACAATTTATTTATACTGTTGGTAGTTCTTTTAGACTTTCAGCTCTGAACTGTCCCATTCTTAAAGGTCCAGGAAGGGATATTCCTTCGGATCATTGGTCCAGTGTTACCACACGAGGAAACCCTACTACCCGGAAAAAACTTCTGGTGTTTGGTAGAGTGAAACTGGAACTAATCTTATCATATTCACTGAAACAACTCCTAATCATATACGACTTCATCAATCAGGAATCGAAGACCGTCCTCGGATGTGAACGGTGTGCTCGATACAACTAGAGTAACGATGTAAACAAATTGTAGCTGATATTGTATACTAATGTCTATAATCGTCATATACTTACATATTTTTCAGAAACAAGAAATGGATTTATTTCGTGTTGAAACGGGCGCTGCTCCTGGACAGAGCTGTAGTGAAGAGACGATGCCTATACTGAAACGTAGTCCTAGAAAAGATGAACCTCCACTTAACCCCAAAGTATTCCTTATTAACGATTCCTTGGCTTCTATTACTAATATATCATTGATGTTTACTGACACGTCCAATCGATTCAAGGCAAGTAATTTTGATCAACTTAAAATGACTCTACATAATACTATAGGTCCCTATGGATTAATAACCTGGATCAAAGGTTTTTCTAACTTGGTGATGCTTCCGATAATCTCTAGTAATACTGACCAAGAAATGAATGTAGAAACACTTACTAGTTAGTAGCCTACTGTTACTGTCAGTTGGCTACTAACTCTTGACGAAGGGCCTTCGCTCGAAACGTCGAGTTTCTGCTTATTTTTTAAGGTTGTAATATAACCACTCAGCACAGCATTTTCACATTGGTACTACCCACACTGGTACAGACAGTTTATGTAGAAACACTAACTGTGTATTGTGATGTATGGAGGCTTATTGGTTGACCATTGTGTTTTAATCTTGCAGGATTACGCTAGCAAACCTACTTCTCCTGTCAAACAAAAGGACAGTGAAAGAGATCCTCCCAAATCCCCGGAATATCGCCAATTATCTCCAAAGAACCTCGATGACCCTATATATCCCAGTGGCAAAACCAACCTGTCGGCCAAATGTAGCAGCAGTGAGACGGAATGTTTACTAGAAAAGACCAATAATGTCTTAAACATCAGCGAAAAGAGAGACTCGCGTCCTGGCTCAGAACAACTTCTGAAGAATGAGTTGAAACAATCGTCAACTATTCTAGCCTTGGCAGCCTCACAACCCGACCAGCCTGGATCCTCTGCAGCCGCCGTATCAGGCGATTCCCCACCTGGGTCAGGCAAGAAAAAGACCTTGGGAGAATTGGCGAAAGAATGGAATTCTAATCAGGTATTGGTGTTTCGTATTTACATCCATCCTGTTCTTTCCAAAGCTCCAGCAATCCTGATTCAACACTTGGTTAAAACTGAGCTCATGTCGAATAACTGGATAGCTCTCACGCCTGTATTCTAAATGCTCACTCACGCTCACACTCAAAGAGTGGAGGTTCAATCTGAGCTTTTCTTGAGTGTCAATGCTGTTTTTGAATAGCTGCGTGGATAGTTAATGTCGTACCTTACTATGTGACTACTCGCCCTTCAGCTATTCAAAAGCAGCACTGACACTCAAGAGAAGCTCAGATTGAACCTCCACTCTTTGAGCATGAGTGAGCTTTTAGACCACAGGCGTCAGGCACATCTCTTCAAGAGGAAACCTGAACTAACTTTATTTAAACTATATAGCTCTATCATTTCTATCTAAACAGTTTTTCCTGGAGACTTCATTTGTCTAACACAAACACAGTCCGTGCTGACAAAACGTTTACACGCTACGATTAATCGTGTACGATTCGTATTCTGGCGTATTTAGATGAGTGCTGGCGCCATAATTCATTGCCGTTTCGTTAAAAAGATATTTCAAATGTAGCCTGGCTACCTTATGCGTGTTTACTCAATGACATACGCCAGAAAACGAATCGTATACGATTAATCGCAGCGTGTAAACATAGGCAGCCCAATGTTATGGTTGCCTGTCTGCGCGCGGGCCAGGCGTTGTATAGTTGTATTATTTCCTTTTATGTAGGAAATAATACAACTATAAAACGCCTCGCCCGCGCGCAGACAGGCAACCATAACATTGGGCTGCCTATGGTGTAAACGTAGCTTAATACATCTCCTTGCTTTGTTTGTTAAAATTATTCTTCATTCATTCATTCAGAGCCCTAATGAGAAGCATGTGGAAGCTAAGAAAGCAGTGGTTTCCACGACTGAAGACGACTTGGTACGGCACAGTACTTACTATTCTACTTCATCATCTGTTTATGGCATGTCCAGCCACGAATGCAGGCTCAGAAATAAACTTAAGGCTAGACGTCATTTAAATCGCGATGAAGTATATCAAGAAAAGAAAACCACTTCCCCACCATTAATCAAATTACACGCAGTAGGAGATCTGCTATAAGGACGGAGAATAGTGTATAAACATATTTATATTAAAATGTTAAAATTCTTGTTTAATGCATTCAATTCAATCCTGTTTAATGCATAACAATTTAAATATTTAATAAGATAAATAATGGCAATATAATTAAAAATATAAAAATTTCTTTGATATTATTGTCAGTATCAAAGATTTACTAAAGTGTGAAGTATAGTTTATAAATTATTTTGTAATTTTTCTTTGGTTAATATTATGCATGTTGTATGTCATTTTGTAAACCGCACAACAATTAATTGTAATTGCGTTTTTTGTTATGTTTACATGTATATATAGTTGTAGTTTTGAAGTGAAGTCGAGCATATTGTTCCCAATCATTCAGAAGTCCGCTTTCTTACTGACTTAGATTACTTTGAGTTGCATTGGTCAGTCCACTATAGACATGAAACTAAAAAAATCTAAATTGAATTGCTGGATAAGTTCTGAACTGTTCTCCATAGAACCACAGTAACCCCTCAAGCGAGAGAATGATAGTTGATGTGAGTTGCTAGTCCTTTAAAACTCTTCATTAAAAAATAAACGTTTGAGAGTTCCAACTTGTTTGAAATCGTGTGACTTCCAACCCTCCTCACAACATCTGTGGTGTAGTGTTTGGTAGGGTCAATCTCGCATGCTACTTGCATGAAGTGATGAGATAGATAACTGTGGATAATTGTGTATGAGAAGAACATCTTTGTCGTGTATTCTCCTTGGTATAGTAACAGTAGACCAATAAGAAATAACACTTACTGGACCTCTAGAGAGAACAGTTTAGATTGCTATCCGGAATATAAATAAAGCTACGAAAGTTGCGTTATTGCATATCTGAATATAGGTGTTGGAATATTTGTTCATAAAATTAAGATGTGTTGTCTTACAATGAATGTGTAAATAGATGTTTTTAAATTTTGTTTCTTGAACATAAATTAGAAATTAAGCAAAAGCAGTTCCTGTCGATCGTTTTATTAACTTATCTTAAACAATTTAAATGATTAAAGTGCAGCAGCTTTAGTTGATTATCATAGTTGTCTATTCGTCATGTTTATGTCTAATTGCTATAACTGATACGTTTTCTTAACCAAATTATAATAAATTCGTATTTAAAATAGCTTTCCTAATAAGAAGTACTCTACGTTTATCGATTTTTACCGCTTGTTTGAAATGGATGTTCCTTGCCCCAATGAACAAGCGTATAATTTCTGTTTTTGCACACATATTTTCATTGAATTGTTTCGAAATTTACTGATTTTTATTTCTCGTTCTAGATCGGCTGGGTTTTACTCTCCAACTGGACTAGATCCAAATTTAGTGGAAATCAAACCAATTAGGCCGGTACGTCCATTTGTTCCGGCTTCTTATCTAGGACGTGCATTTGAACATAAAAGACTACCTTATAGACCTTTTAACAGAAGAACTGATAGAGCAGTCGAGTATAAACCTTTCTACCTCTTCATCTATTTCATATATTTTGTAATTTTGTCTGTTCTGTAATATTTCGTGGTGAGCACCCTGCATGGGACCTGGTCTCGTTTGTGTTTCGCCTCTTTTGGTTGTTTGAAGTTGTCCCAACCTAGACCTAGGCCTTTACTCGGCTGGCTTTGGCAGGTATCTTTGGCAGGTTTGGTCAATTTCCGGCTAGCATTTGGCGCAATTGTTTGCCAGTCTTTTCATGTGAAAAAGCGCTGAATTTAAAAAAATATAAATAAAAATAGAAGGCCTAGGTCTAGGCTGAAGTTGTCCATATGTTTCTTAATAAATGCAGTAAACGTATGAAGTGTGCCTTGAAAATAGATGAAAGAATAAATCTGATATCTTTTTTATCCAGCCACTAGATCCATTGCTTGCACAGACATTATCCGAGTCACCTGACGACCAACTAATCCGACACCATGAGTATCACAGTCCACACGAGTCTAAGATTGCAGCTGCCATGAGATTATCACAGGAGAAACTATCCAATCAGTTGGGAACATCACATGGTGCTAAGACGATGACCTTGGCTGAGCTTGCTGGGTCAAGTCCAAAGAAACGGGTATATACATTCTCATTTCTGGAACCATTTTTGTAATATATAGTTGTGTATTATAATTTCATCTCCCGAGAAGAGTGTTTTTCATTTGACTCTGACAAAGACCACAGGTTTGTTTCTAGGTACCCAAATTTTCTTCTCCGGTACCACTGATGTAACCGGGTAAAGACCTAACTAAAATTATCATGTTTTGTGATTGGCTTTCAGAAACAAAAATGATCATTGTTCGTGACTCGTTCTTTAAAAAGACGATATCTATAGTTTTATTGTCTTTCATTGTTATAATCAACCAACCACGAGCCTGGATAGTATAGGTAGATGATGACCCATGTAACAAGGGATGAGCCATACCGGACCTCTGGGGAGAAGAATTAAGAAGTGATGGAACTATCCAGTATTAATAAATTTTGTTTAGTTCAGCTTTTCCTCTGGAGAGAACAGTTTAGAACTGATACAGCTACCCAGTAAATAAGAAATTAGTTTAATTTCCCGCATAAATAAAACAAGAAGATAACCGTACAGAATTTTTCATGTTTTCTTTAGGAGCAATCCTCTCTGTTCCCAACTCTTAATTCCGCAGCACCGCGATCGACCAGCCGCTCGTCCGTTCCTTCGTCGTCCGCATCTCCCTTAAACGCTTCTCGCACATCTACACCGGAAGTGATAACAGAAGAATCGTCTCCTCTCATGGACAACTCCGCTGGTTCATTGGTTCGCCATAGCGAGTTCTACAAAGGCTCGACTAGCGGGATACGACGTCCATCTTCTGAGATCTCATTTCAGGCGCCTCGAGAACGAGGCGGATCCACCCTCTCTGATTTAATACAACAGGGGAATGTCGATAATGATGTAAGTAGTGAATAAAAAGGAGCATTTGATCTAATAGTTCTATCAGTTCTCCATAAAGTTCCTAACATGTATTTTGATAATATTTCAGAGTCTTCTTGGAAGTGATTTGAGCGTAAATGAAGGATGGATGGTAAGATGTACTCTCGTGCTAAACCGAACATTATCTATATACTGGATAGCTCTATCACGTGTATTATTGCACTTCTATGTACTATTTAGTGTTTTATATCTGATAAAACACTCCTACTCGTGTTTTAAATAGCTTAAAATACGACTACAAAAGAATACTAATTAGGATGAACAATTATATAAAGAATACTGATGAAGATGAGTTTTATCAGATATAAAGTCACTCCACGTGACATCATAGTTAATAGAAGAGATGGTTTGGAAACTCATTAGAATGACAATATAACTCATTATCTATGTTAGTCAACGTTTATTCATAAATCTGGTCCTTCACCGTCACGTGTGTATTGTATTTTTGCCCAACTAACCAATAGCAATGCTTTAGGAAAGTTACCTATCCATGACTCGAACAATAGGGTAAATTGGAAATTGCTATTGGTGGATTTGGCAAAAATACAATACACACGTGACAGTGAAGGACCAGATTTATGAATAAACGTTGACTAACATAGATAATGAGTTATATTGTTATTCTAATGAGTTTCCAAACCATCTCTTCTATTAACTATGGTGACATATTATGGCTGACATGTTTGCCAAAAGGTTTATGAATTATTAAAGAGTATTTTAACATATTATACAGGGAAGTCGAGAGAGCATCTACAGTAACGATGGTGTCTATGGCAACCATGATGTGAGCGGAGAAATACTACTTAGTTACCAGTACTTTAAAGGGAGTTTTAAAGTGAAGATATTTGAAGCTCGTGGGTTGACTGCTGTTGATAAAAACACATCAAACCCGTAAGTCGTATAAAAGATTCAAAATAGTCAATCATAAGGCCCATTTAAAGGTCCAGACACACCGGACGCGATTCGACAACACAACGCGATTTTTCGATTTTCACTGACCAATAACTTTGATCCTACTGTAGTTTAAATTTTCCAAATATTTAGAAGCGCTATAACATTTTGAGTTATTTGGTCAACATATCTTTTAAAATTTCCTCATTGCGAATTAGTAAATGAATAATTTTTTACTATACTCCTGTTTCAGAAAGCAAATGAAAACTCCGACGGAATTAAATGTATTATTAGCTACATTAATTGCCGTAACTTTTAGTCAACTTAATATCTCAAGGTATCATCACTCTGAGACAACATCACAAACATATAATATCTGAATATTTTGAAGGTACGTCAAGGTGTACTTACTGCCAGATCAAAGTCGAACAGGAAAACGGAAAACAAAAATGAAACACGCCACGCTTGATCCTGAATTCAATCAAGAAATGCTGGTAATTATATTATATATTGGAATATAAAACTTTTTCAATACTGAAATTATACTAAAATAATTATATAGTCGCCTCAGGCTCGGTGATAACAAGCCTATATTGACTTCGTCTTCGGCTCAGTGAATCAAGGCTTGTGAACACCTCGCCTTCAAGGACTAATTGTTAAATAGCGCCCCACTATAACAAAACCTTCGCTTTTGTGCACTAACCGTGAAATATTTAATTGATGTGTTTTTCATTTCCTAGTACAAAATAAGCACAGCAGATTTAGTAAGACGTACATTATGGATCAGCGTCTGGCACTATGATAGGTTTGGTAGGAATGAATTTCTGGGAGAAGTACAAATTCCTCTTGGTGATTATCAAGGTTCCGAAGTGGCACCCGACTGGTATCCATTAGTACCAACGGTAAGTCAATGATCTTGTGTATGTGTTAACTAACTCCACACTCTTGTTGTTTCTGATAGTTATATTTGTTCTCATAAATTAAGTTATGTTATTGTATATTTATATAGTATTTGTAAAATGGGGCCCACAGTAATTGGTTTCTATACTATTGTGGTGACCCTGCATGCCACTCTTTTATGTGGTAAAGTTAAAATATAGAAATAATAGTTAAATGCAAGACTACGAGCAGCGTTACATTTGAAGCAGATTGATTTCCAGGTCCGAGGATTTTTAGATTGATATATTGATAGCAGTAGCGTACTATCTGTAAAGTAAATATTGAAATGTGGAGAAGGAAAGAGACTATTGTTCACGTTTATTAGGAAGAATGTTCCATATTCTTGTTGTGCTGCTGTTGAAGGAGGTCTGCTAGGTTACAGTCTTGCATTTCTTATTACGGAACAAGATAAGGTCTGGATTGCTTGTTAATAGAATACATCTTTTCTAGCAATCCAAAGCTAGTGAAAACGAGCAAGGTGAACTTGTGGTCGCCCTAATGTACTCACCGGCGGACAAGAAACGCAAGTCAGGCCAGGGAGCTGGGAAACTTTATGTGAAAATAATTGAAGGAAAAAATCTCCCTGGCAAAGATGCTGATGGTTTGTCTGATCCATTTTGTAAAAGGTATGAAGAATAGAGATCTAATAATCCACATTCCTCCTGTAGTAACACTGCAGATCAACAAGAGATTTGACTCTTACTGAAGAGCTGCGAAAAATGCCCAAAAATCCCGACATTTGTCCATAAAATCTAACTCAGTATGGCATCATCTTAGTATTATACATGAACTTGTGGTTAGGGCTCAACAACTGGCCTCTGTAGCTCAATTGATTAGAGCTCAACAACTGTCTCTCTGTAGCTCAGTTGGTTAGAGCTCGACAACTGTCTCTCTGTAGCTCAGTTGGTTAGAGCTCGACAACTGTCTCTCTGTAGCTCAGTTGGTTAGAGCTCAACAACTGTCTCTCTGTAGCTCAGTTGGTTAGAGCTCTACAACTGTCTCTCTGTAGCTCAGTTGGTTAGAGCTCGACAACTGTCTCTCTGTAGCTCAGTTGGTTAGATCTCAACAACTGTCTCTCTGTAGCTCAGTTGGTTAGAGCTCGACAACTGTCTCTCTGTAGCTCAGTTGGTTAGAGCTCGACAACTGTCTCTCTGTAGCTCAGTTGGTTAGAGCTCGACAACTGTCTCTCTGTAGCTCAGTTGGTTAGAGCTCGACAACTGTCTCTCTGTAGCTCAGTTGGTTAGAGCTCGACAACTGTCTCTCTGTAGCTCAGTTGGTTAGAGCTCGACAACTGTCTCTCTGTAGCTCAGTTGGTTAGAGCTCGACAACTGTCTCTCTGTAGCTCAGTTGGTTAGAGCTCGACAACTGTCTCTCTGTAGCTCAGTTGGTTAGAGCTCGACAACTGTCTCTCTGTAGCTCAGTTGGTTAGAGCTCGACAACTGTCTCTCTGTAGCTCAGTTGGTTAGAGCTCGACAACTGTCTCTCTGTAGCTCAGTTGGTTAGATCTCAACAACTGTCTCTCTGTAGCTCAGTTGGTTAGAGCTCGACAACTGTCTCTCTGTAGTTCAGTTGGTTAGAGCTCGACAACTGTCTCTCTGTAGCTCAGTTGGTTAGAGCTCGACAGCTGTCTCTCTGTGGCTCAGTTGGTTAGAGCTCGACAACTGTCTCTCTGTAGCTCAGTTGGTTAGAGCTCGACAACTGTCTCTCTGTAGCTCAGTTGGTTAAAGCTCGACAACTGTCTCTCTATAGCTCAGTTGGTTAGAGTTCGACAACTGTCTCTCTGTAGCTCAGTTGGTTAGAGCTCGACAACTGTCTCTCTGTAGCTCAGTTGGTTAGAGCTCGACAACTGTCTCTCTGTAGCTCAGTTGGTTAGAGCTCGACAACTGTCTCTCTGTAGCTCAGTTGGTTAGAGCTCGACAACTGTCTCTCTATAGCTCAGTTGGTTAGAGCTCGACAACTGTCTCTCTGTAGCTCAGTTGGTTAGAGCTCGACAGCTGTCTCTCTGTAGCTCAGTTGGTTAGAGCTCGACAGCTGTCTCTCTGTAGCTCAGTTGGTTAGAGCTCGACAACTGTCTCTCTGTAGCTCAGTTGGTTAGAGCTCGACAACTGTCTCTCTGTAGCTCAGTTGGTTAGAGCTCGACAGCTGTCTCTCTGTAGCTCAGTTGGTTAGAGCTCGACAACTGTCTCTCTGTAGCTCAGTTGGTTAGAGCTCGACAGCTGTCTCTCTGTAGCTCAGTTGGTTAGAGCTCGACAACTGTCTCTCTGTAGCTCAGTTGGTTAGAGCTCGACAACTGTCTCTCTGTAGCTCAGTTGGTTAGAGCTTGACAACTGTCTCTCTGTAGCTCAGTTGGTTAGAGCTCGACAACTGTCTCTCTGTAGCTCAGTTGGTTAGAGCTTGACAACTGTCTCTCTGTAGCTCAGTTGGTTTAGGGCTCGACAACTGTCTCTCTGTAGCTCAGTTGGTTAGAGCTTGACAACTGTCTCTCTGTAGCTCAGTTGGTTAGAGCTCGACAACTGTCTCTCTGTAACTCAGTTGGTTAGAGCTCGACAACTGTCTCTCTGTAGCTCAGTTGGTTAGAGGTCGACAACTGTCTCTCTGTAGCTCAGTTGGTTAGAGCTCGACAACTGTCTCTCTGTAGCTCAGTTGGTTAGAGCTCTACAACTGTCTCTCTGTAGCTCAGTTGGTTAGAGCTCGACAACTGTTTCTCTGTAGCTCAGTTGGTTAGAGCTTGACAACTGTCTCTCTGTAGCTCAGTTGGTTAGAGCTCGACGACTGTCTCTCTGTAACTCAGTTGGTTAGAGCTCGACAACTGTCTCTCTGTAGCTCAGTTGGTTAGAGCTTGACAACTGTCTCTCTGTAGCTCAGTTGGTTAGAGCTCGACAACTGTCTCTCTGTAGCTCAGTTGGTTAGAGCTCGACAACTGTCTCTCTGTAGCTCAGTTAGTTAGAGCTCGACAACTGTCTCTCTGTAGCTCAGTTGGTTAGAGCTCGACAACTGTCTCTCTGCAGCTCAGTTAGTTAGAGATCAACAACTGTCTCTCTGTAGCTCAGTTGGTTAGAGCTCGACAACTGTCTCTCTGTAGCTCAGTTAGTTAGAGCTCGACAACTGTCTCTCTGTAGCTCAGTTGGTTAGAGCTCGACAACTGGCCTTTGTAGCTCAGTTGGTTAGAGCTCGACAACTGTCTCTGTAGCTCAGTTGGTTAGAGCTTGACAACTGTCTCTCTGTAGCTCAGTTGGTTAGAGCTCGACAACTGTCTCTCTGTAGCTCAGTTGGTTAGAGCTCGGCAACTGTCTCTCTGTAGCTCAGTTAGTTAGAGCTCGACAACTGTCTCTCTGTAGCTCAGTTGGTTAGAGCTCGACAACTGTCTCTCTGTAGCTCAGTTGGTTAGAGCTCGACAACTGTCTCTCTGTAGCTCAGTTGGTTAGAGCTCGACAACTGTCTCTCTGTAGCTCAGTTGGTTAGAGATCGACAACTGTCTCTCTGTAGCTCAGTTGGTTAGAGCTCGACAACTGTCTCTCTGTAGCTCAGTTGGTTAGAGCTCGACAACTGTCTCTCTGTAGCTCAGTTGGTTAGAGCTCGACAACTGTCTCTCTGTAGCTCAGTTGGTTAGAACTCAACAACTGTCTCTCTGTAGCTCAGTTGGTTAGAGCTCGACAACTGTCTCTCTGTAGCTCAGTTGGTTAGAGCTCGACAACTGTCTCTCTGTAGTTCAGTTGGTTAGAGCTCGACAACTGTCTCTCTGTAGCTCAGTTGGTTAGAGCTCGACAACTGTCATTCTGTAGCTCAGTTGGTTAGAGCTCGACAGCTGTCTCTCTGTAGCTC
>CACRXK020009635.1:0-18832 GCA_902702795.2 Paramuricea clavata
CTTCATCACATGCCTGGTTTGATTTAGAAATCACATGAAAAGTGTTAAACAATTTTTTTCCAAAGTTCAATTTTACTTTTTCTTTCCCCTTATCATACACATCAAACAACCTGCCTGGCAATTTGCCTTTCTCTTCGCCTGTGCCCAATATGACTGGCACTGTGCTACAGTCCTTGTTAGGTTGAAAAAACTTCTCGTGCAGACAAAACCTCATCCCTTTAAGTTGATCAGGAAATGGATCTTCTGTATGATTGGTAGTGGGTGAATATTGAATGCCTCATGGCGTGCAAAAGCATGTCTAACTCTTCCAACAGTTTCCAGGTTTTCGCAAATAAGTTTGAGTATGTTAACACTTGAATGACCTGTAAAATAATTTTTTCATTGATTTAATGCAATAACTGGCAGTAACTCTTCCACTGATGAGTAGAATCATTTGGTGTTGAACAGAGTAAAATACTAAAGTTCATAAAATATGTTCATAAAATATGTCTTCCTATAAAGTTTTTTTTCTTGTAAATATAGTAAACAAACTTATTAAAAGGCTTCCTTGATGTATAATAACTATTAAGCTGGTATTGCATAAAAGAAAAGTTTTTTTTTTATTTTGTTATGGGTGCTAAAGTTATTTGAATACATCAACTGTGTATTCAACATCTGGGTTCCTGGTTCCATGTATATTGCAGGGCAAATATATAATTCATGCACAAAATATATTTTCTACAAAATTCTTATTTTTGACATACCAGAAGCATAATTATTTAATGGTCTGACTAAGTATGATTCCACACACTCATCCACGGCAATGTTATGACCATGTCTTCCCTTCACATTAACTGAACAGTTGTTTTGTAGTAGTTTTCTTGTTGACAAAGGCCATGCTGCTAAAAGTTTGACGAGGTGTACAAAAGCCTAAGTCCAGTAGTTCCGTTTCTGTAACTGAGCAAACAGTGGTAACATGAGCATCCAAACAGGCTCACGACCGATACCATTCCCACACTTTACACTTGTTAAATATAACTGCCTCAATGGGCCGAAGAGAGTAATCAATTGACAGTGGTACTGGAATTGCGGATTACTGCTGTTTTTTTCAATCCAGTCTTTAAACAAGTTTAGAAGAAGTTCATGATGGTTTCCATGTTTCTGTTCATGTGCATCAAGAGCATCTTTGGAAGGAAGCATTTCACTTGCAATAAATTCTTGAACTGCAGCTAGCCCATATGCCATAGAAATATCCCTTACAGCCTCGTCAATACGGTTCAGATTCTGGTACTGGAACTTTTTATCGTCAAATGCAGCATCAGTAACTTTGACTCTTTTCATGACGTGTTGAGAAACACACATAAATTGTCTTTTTGCAAATCTCATACAAATAGCCTGAAGAAAATAGTAAAAGGTTGTTATATTAGTGAACAGTCACAAAGAACCTATTCCTGAAACCTATCGAACGCAATGCACCAGAATTGTTTTGCCTAATGCACGTAATGATGTGGGCATTATTGTTAAGCAGCTACTCCAGTGAGAAGAAAATGGTAGCAATTTTCGTGACGTAATACAAACATATTCAAAATTTGCAAACGTCGCAATTAGGCTATATTTCCCAGCTTTACAACATTTCACAACCAAACTTTGCAATTTTACCATTTTCATTATGTTGTTTTTATCTGTGATGTTTGATTCCCCTTTCTTTACTTAGATTAAAATTTAGTGTATAATGGAAATTGTCCATTGCCAACATATTATAGGACATTTTGTTACCTGGTAACAAAATATAAACCACGGCTAATATTAGCAATAAAATGTCCCGCGAACGAATTCACCCATTGGAAACAGGCTTCACTGAGGTTACATCATCTGATGTTTGAGCAAGAAGATACAATGCTGTAGGAAGAGACTGCATGAGGAATGAGGAATTTTGTCCATAAAAGGAACTTCTCAATACAGCAACTATTCTACAGTTACCCTATATAGTTTACCCACCTCTAGCATGCATATCACCTCTGACCTCTGCTGCCCACTCATATGCTGACTGTGATTTTGCTTCACACTTCGAATAATTTTATTTGTACCCTGATCGCCAACTAACAAAGTTTTGCATTTATTTATATCACGACCATATGCCTTGTGTTCTTGATCATCCTTTTGTTCTCGATCCAACATATCCTCTGTTTCCACCATCGGATCAGATGAATCAAGTTCAGTCATTTCCCAAACCAACAGGTCTAGTTTATCTTCACCAGCTAAATATTGTTCAATTAGTACTTTAATGTTATCATGATCAAGCTTTTCTGCAATTGCTTTTGGTCCAGGAACTGAAGTGGAAAAGCTTTCATGACATATTGCAAAGTTTCGAGTAAAAGCTGTACCATTTCCTCGTCATCTTTGAGTACAGCGCGTGTGAGAGGTGTTGCACCGCATTTCTCCTTCACATTTATATTCGCCCCTGCATTAAATAATGTTTTCACCAAAGCATATAATTACCATTTTATACTGCATGGTGCATGACTGTGGATCCATGATGATCTGTTGCTTTTTCCCAAGAAGCCCTATTGATGCGCATGTATTGTTGCATTTCAACAGTAACAGCAGGGTTGCCTGAAAGACGAGCGTGTTTCTCATCAATTTTCTTGAATTTTCCATCAATCTTCTGAAACGAATAGTCTAGCTTGCAAAGTTTCATTTTCACCTTCATCACCAATTTCCTCATCACTTTCTACTTCTGTTGGGTCATCTCCATCGGTAAGTTGTTTTTCCATATTTGACAGTTGCTGCATAAGCTGTTCCATGTCTTTCTTGTGTTCTTGTAGCAAGTACAAAAGTTCGTGATGTTTTCTTGCATCGTCAATATTAAATGTTTTCATTCTCTCATCGTACGGCAAAACAACTCTCGCATGGTTGCAGGGGATATTGAATTCCTTTCCAAATTCTTCCAGTACAGAAGCTGTTCCAGTGATAGTGGCAATATTCTCAAGGGATAGTGGTAACACCAAGGTATTAGTACATTCTGTTGTACTCTTTGACGATGTTGATGAACAATTTAACACATATATACTTTTTCTTTGACACAGAAGTTGGATTCAAATTTTGTTTCTTTAACCATGATGTAAATTCCAATTCCGTCATAAAGCTAAATTGCTGCCGGGAAGGAGGAACTGCATTTAAACCGGTCTCCAAAAACTTTTCCAAGTACAGATATTTTGAGTCTCTCCACTTTTTCAAATGGTCTGGGTTCGACTCCACAAAATGTTAGAGAAGAAAATTATTTGGATTTAATAAGCTTAGATTGCACATGAAGGGTTGGTTGTACAAGTAAGTATAGGTGAAGTTATTCCAGATGTGTTGCTACTTTTTGTTGGATTTTACAATATCAATTATTAATCCTCAACCAAATTAATAATTCACGAGCAAAACACAAAGGAAATCATTATGATTTTGTTGCATTGGTACCACATTAATACACGTTCATAAATTACATGTACCTCAATTTAAGGCTACCTTCGCACGAGTGACAAGACTGGACAATTTCCCGACCGTACTCAAATTCTCAAAGGTGGGGTGCTATTGCAGGTAGATTCTTTTCAAAAATGCTTTGGTTAAGAAAGTCTACATGAAAACAAGATAACAAGATCTTCCAGGCGAAAAGCCTTTGCTTGATACATTGAGTTCGCATTATATTTTTCATGTAGACTATCTTATCAGTCAAAGAATCAAATTCGTCAGGTTCTATTTGTTCACATGGGAAACCGAGCAAGACTACTAATCATACAAGTTCCTGTGTAAATACAATAGGTAGAACTATACGAATTTGACTACGGTCTAAATCATGCATTCGACATTGTTTAAAACACTTAACACAATTTTTAGTATTTTAAAGATCCATAATAGACTTCCTATCATCATATACATACTGTATGCTAAACACGGGCTTTAGGACCAATTCAATTCGACAACAATAGTATTCTACCTAAATAGCGGTTAAAATAAAATGTACGGTACCTGAACTGTTCAAAAGAACTTGCTTCTGTATCCATAAAACATTTACATATATGCAATCTCGTTCCCCGAGCCTGCGATCCTTGGAAAGGAAACGAAGGCTCTGGGATATTCCATGTCAGAAATGAATATGATTGGTTGCTGGAAAACAATGGAATGTTGCAATTTTGCAAAAATTAATTTTTAACCGTATATTTTTATATACAACATGGCGGCCGTTTAGGAGTGTATGAATATTGTTTTGGTTTTTCAGAGCTGTGCTATATACTAATACCACAAAGGAAATGCAAAGAAACGTATACTTAATGCATATAATATCACAACAGTTAAATAGAGCGGGAAAATATTACTCATATTTGTGTTGTAACTTGTACAGGTTTTCTGTAGTTTTAATCTATACTGCCTATACATAGTATCGGGATAGCCCGATAGTATACAGTACTGTCAGTACACTGTACTATTTGACTATAAAATATATCAAATATGTGCTATATTTTGCAAATACTATTTCTGTCAGAAATGGTTAATAACTTTTATTAATTTGTCTTTGTGTTATTTAATTGCCAATAACGAGCTAATGACTACTTGGCGAAGAACTAGCTAATGACTAGTTTCAATAAATCCAATCTTGGGATTTACTGTTATATATTTTATTATTTAATGTATATACTGTACTGTAAACTTTTCAAGTGCAGGAGTATGCAATACTCATTTTAACTTTTAGCATGTAACCCTTCCCTATATGGGTGCATATGAATCTTTTGCTGTTATAATTTATTTATAGAACTGAGTTCAAAAAACCTTTATTCTTTAAATAAACCACAATTTCACAGGCAGTGATATTAACTTGTATTCCAGTCTGCATACACCTAATACATATAATGAATTATTGGGTTTCACTATGGCATTTTGCACGTTCTGACGGGGGTCAACCTAAAATGTATTGATGCTTATGCTGTACTGGAGTGAGCAAATGATATGAAATTGCATGTATTTACCACCAAACACAAGGCCAACACATACAGTGAAAAATTAATTCACTCTGATGACTGTGTTTCGATTTCGAGTTGACCCCCCGTCAAATTTATGACGTCATATGAAACACATTCCCAATAATATACAGTATAATATTACAGCTAATTGTAGCATAAAGTATTTAATGATTTTAATTTATTGAGTAGTACAATATGCCAAATTGGCAATCCCTTTGTTAATCTTGTCCACACAGTAATTCAAAGAAGCTATGTACGAGGTTGTATTAATTGGATTCTGTCCAAGAAAACTTCATAAACCTTTTGATCCAAATGTTACAAAGTATGAATTCCAGATTGGGAAACCATATAAATATTTTTAATAAATTCATATACTTTTTTTTAAGAAATGTACTATTCACAAAAATATTAAATGATAGTGATCAGCCACCAATACCAGAATTCATTTTCATCAGCTTCCCCCTGGTTATGACCCCCTGCAGGGAACCACCTAGGGTGCAGGTATAATTTTGTGATGAATGATAAAAAATTGCCCAATATAAATGCCGAGCCATAGGAATATTTTTATTACCATGATCATGACAACTACCCTGTCAGTTTCATTGCAATATAAAAACTTGTTATTTACACTATAAAACAACACATACCTACTCTGAGAAGGGGAGGGGCAACAAAAACACATATATTTCAGTTCCTATCCAATTCAAATCATGCTGGCCACGAAAACAATTTCTGATTGCGATACAATAAATTGCCAAATGCCTGACAATTTGGGCTAGCAACGCCCCTGAATGCTACAATGATAGCAACCTATTGCTATTATATCTCCAACCTTGAATGTCCTATTTCAGGGTTCGTACGGGTCCTGGAAAACCTGGAAAGTCATGGAATTTCAATATTCCAAAATCCAGACCTGGAAATCCTGGAAAATTAATTTTAGTCATGGAAATTGAAATTTTACATAACATTAAAGTATTTTACTTATTTCAATTTACTAGTCATAACAATAATATGAATTGTTGTTATATAACGGATTTTTACAAGAGCAAAGTGAATTTTGTTCATTTATTATATCTGTTATTGTTAAAATATTAACGAATTTCAGAAATTCCAGACTTCCAGGTCATGGATTTTAAAAAAAATGGTCATGGGAAGACATGGAAAAGTCATGGAATTTTAAATAGGAGAAGGTGTACGGACCCTGCCATTTAGTACAGCAGTTAATTAATGGCAGTAATCAACATGAAGTCAAGTACATTTCCGGCCATTGATGAGAAATATTGTCCAGAAGTACAGTGAAATAACAAAATGGGGTGCACTAAAGAGCATTGTGGCTTAATGATCTAATGAGATAATTAACCAAAAATAGGTAGACATGCAGATGGGACTGGTTAAACCATTCAAATACCAAGTCCAATACTTTCCCCTTGACGAGAAAAAATTCTGGCGTTAAACAGCTTAAAATAACAAAGTAGGGCAAACATTGAGGCACATTTCAGCTTAACTTGCTCCAACTCTATCATTACAAACTGTAAATCTTTAATAGTATAATTCCTATCCAGATACAAAATTTGATTATAATTCAGTAATTTGAAAAGTGCTGTTGCATCCCTAACCTACTAAACTGCTGGCAAATATTAAAACATATAAGGAAAGCTATAAGGGCAGTTAAAAAATATAACAAGGATTTGGTTTATAAACTGTTAATTTCTAGAGATGATAACACAATATAAACATGGAATTCACTATATTCATTTTTTTAATGATATGTTTTATAAGTCTAAATTCTTTTAATATTCCTCTGATACCTTCTGAAAACTTTAATATTATCAAGGTTTATAACCGACTTTAATAATATTAGAATTGAGACTCTTTTCAGGTATTTTAATACTACAGTAGCATTAATATTAAATAAACACTAAACCACACAGTACATTGTAATTGTTTTTGTTCTTAAATTGCCCCTTCCACGCGCTCTTTCAACCATTAGAAACATAATAGCGTTAAACGGCTAAATTATGCTGGAGGAACCACAAATGTCTCTACATTTAAAGCTTTTTCAAACTGACACAGAGGTGAATGGACAAGATTACAATTAATTGTGACATTTTTCTTCGACAACAGCACTCTTCGCGGCTCCTGCCGGCTCTATACTGACCCTGTTTCACACGCAATATTTTCTTTATTCAGTCGCTAACACACCTTTTTTATCCCACTATGAAGAACATCAACATTTCCACCAAAACCCCGAAAAAATCATTTTATAGACGAAACAATAAAATATTTCAAACAATTTGTTTTGCTTTTGGCAACACATGCGCAGTTCGGTCGACATACAGTTTTCTGCATGTCTGATTCGGATTATCCCAGAGCCTTCGTTTCCTTCCCAAGGATCGCAGGTTCGGGGAACGAGATTGACATATATGCAAATACTGTATATTTTCAAAATCCGCCATATTTATTTACATTAGAACCCAAGCTTTCGCGGCTCACACGAAATATTAACGTCGGTGATTTTTACTAATAATAAGAGGGCAGGATAATCCAAATATTTAATCGTTCGAAGCGCGAGGAAACCATGCTTCCATATATGGCACAAACGTGTCCCCAACTGTTGTACTAAACTCTTGAATACTTTATTTGCTTGAAACAACCCGTTTACAGAGCTATCTTTTACTCTATATCGAGTCCGTATCCAAAACCAATGTTGTTTTTGTTTCCTTGAATCCCATACTCCAAAAGGTGATTTGTCCCGATAACAGTCCGATCGTAATATAAACAAATGTATAACACAACATATAACATCTCTCCCCAACTACAATAATAGTCCAACCCCCCTTAAGTGTCGTAGTCTTCTAAATAACTCGGCCTCCGTGTTGTCCGTCGTGGTCTTTGCCTTTTCTCAGTGCTTTCATCCAACGTCTCCTGTTGGTTCCCCCTGTTTTCGTTCTCCGTCTCTTCGTTACTCTCGTCTGATGCGTCCTGGTCATCTTCGTTATCCGCACGCGTGTCGGATGCAATCTTTCGAAAGTACGACGCGTCCCTCGTGATGGTCCACGTGCCGTTTATCTCCCGTGCAGTTATTGTCGAGCCTTGGACCTCGGTGATTCTCAGAGGTGTAGGGTTGAATGTCGGCGTCAGCTTGTTGGCTTTCGTCTGCTTCACAATAACACTGTCACCTACCCGAAGTTTATGTGGCTGCAGTCCGTTTCTCATCTTGACTTTGAATCGTTGGTCTCGTATACGGTCTATAACATGGTCGGTTGGTGTCATAAGTGGAAGTACTGTTCTCATTTCTCTTCCGCCATGCAATGCAGCATGCGGGCTGGCACCAGTCGCGCTGTGTGGGGTAGATCGGTACATCTGCAGAAATCCTTGTGATGCGCCTCTCAGGGATTTCCCTTCCAGAGTTGCTGCCCGCAGAGCTTCTTTCATATTCCGATTAAATCGCTCAACTGTTCCGTTTGCTCTGGGCCATTCCGGAGTAATGTGGTGATGGCGGTATCCACTGCTTTGGGCAAACTGTTCCATCTCTTTTGATTGGAAAGGCGAGCCATTGTCCGATTGGCATACCGCTGGAACACCTTTGTTGGTGAATATCTTCTCCATGGCTGCGATTGTGGTGTTCGCATTAGGTGCATTTCGGAACCATGCCAGTCTCAGGCCATCGACTGTAGCGGTCAATCATGATGAATATATATTCGCCGTTGGGGTAAGGGCCTTGGAAGTCCATTTGCACATACTGTCATGGGCCAATTGGTAGCTCCGACGGTTTGACTGGATGGTCGTTATTTGGTGGTTGGACAGCTTGGCACGGTAAGCATCCTCGTACATGGTTTTCGACGGCCTTGTCCATCCCAGGGAACCAGCAGAATGTCCGTAGAAAATGCTTTGCCTTGCTAATTCCTTGATGTGCGCGGTGACTCAATTCGACAACCCGTTTTTGTAGAGCGATAGGGACGACAACACGTGATCCCCGACAAACCACACCGTTGACCACACTCAAGTCGTGTTTGATTTCCGGGACCATGTAAGGTTTTAAGTCCTCGTCATTGTTGCTTATTCCCGACTTGACTGCTTTAACAAGTCTCTGGTAGACTTCGCATCTTTCTCATTCAGCCCTAATATCCTCCACCGTCACTGTTCCTTGTTCATTAAGGGCGTGGCAGCACCCGCTCTCAACAACGCTCTCCGCTGCTGCCTCGATCTTAAACACTCGACTTGATCCTGCTCGATCAACATGATGTCGTGACATGTAATCAGCGATGCATGTCTTTCCCGGACGGTAGACGATCTCGTACTCAAACTCTTGCACGTCCATAACAAAGTTCTCGACTCTTGGAGGTAGCTCCCCGCATAACTTGCGGAACATATACGTTAGTGGACGGTGGTCGGTAACGATGCGGAATTTTGGTGCACCGAGAAAATACCTTCGTAGCCTCCTGCATGCCCAGCGTACGGCTAGTGCCTCTCGATCAGTCGCGGAGTATCTGGTTTCAACCTCTTTCAGTGAGCGCGACTTGTACATAACCGGGTGGAAGGCCTCAGTCTTCGATGCTCGCTGGACAAGAACTGCCCCCAGACCCGTGATACTGGCGTCTACAACTAGTTCGGTGTCATGTCCGATTACATAATGGTGTAGTAGTGAAAATTCGCTGCAACTTGGTGAATGCTTCTTGGCACTTTTCGTCCCACGCCCAAATGTTCTCCTTGAGCTGTTGCCGCAGAGGGTGGACAATACTCGCGAAGTTCGGAATGAAACGTTCACTAAACCCTGCCATCCCGAGGAAGGAGCGCAGCTCCACTTTACTTGTGGATTGACTTGCATCTTGTAGATTCTTTACATTCTTTGGGTCGGGTTTTATGCCCTGCTTGTTGAAAACCAGCCCGACGAATCGCACCTCCTCTACATCAAAGACACACTTATCAGGATTCACGGTGATACCATTACTCGTTAAGGCTGACAGGACTTTCTGCAGGGCTGCATCATGCTCTTCGACTGACCTGCCAATCAAGATATCATCCGCTATGTTCACCTGGCTTGGGATACCGGACAGCATCTTGTGCATCTCCAACTGGAGGATATCCTGGGCAGATTTGGTTCCATAATTGAGCCTTTTGTAGCGGTAGAGGCCATCAGGGCCATAGAAAGTGGTGATGTTACGCGACTGTTCGTCGAGGACAAACTGGTGGTATGCTTCTTTGAGGTACAGTTTAGTGAAGCGTTCTGCTCCTTGAAATTTGTTTACAATATCAGCCATTGTTGGTATCTGCGTATACGGGCGTTGTATGGCTTTGTTGGCCATGCGCATCTCGATGCAGAAACGAATGTCGTTGGAATCTGGTTTGGGAGCAATCACGGGAGGGCTGACCCAACTGCGTGGCTGGTTATCTGGAACTCGTTCTATGATGTCTTGGTCCAGGAGGTCTTGGATTTTGCTTTCTGCCTGATCTGAGAGATTGACTGGTATCCGTCTCTGTTTCTGGACCACTGGTGTGACACTGTCATCAATCATCAGGGACACCTCATTCGTTTTGGCTTTGCCGATCTTACCCGTGAACACCTCGGGGTTATCCATAATCATGTCAGCTATCTTTTGGCGTCATTGTCAAAACTTTCTTGCAGGGCTCTGACACTCGCTTTACTAGGAACTTCTCATTATACCGGATCAATTGGAGCTGTTTGGCTGACTGTTCGGAAAGTAGTGGATAGGCGGATGGTTCAGATGTCACATATATCTCAGTGTCGACTGTCCGATCACCAGCTGTTAGCACTGCCTTGAATGAACCAATGACCACCAGTGGTGTCTTGCCCCCATATGCAAATAGCTTGATGTTTGTCGGTGTCAACTTAACTTCCCCCCGAGTCTTTTCTTTAAAGCTGCGGAAGTGTGCCTCATCCCAGACGTCCTTTTGGATCCCGGTATCCGGTTGCCACAGAACTTCTTGGTCGTTAGTGCGGACTCTCATCAGCGATGGCTTTTCCCTCATCGCAAGGTTGTTAACTAATTCGATCTTGGCTGTGTCATACTCATCAGTGTCGGAGTTGGTGTCGTTTCCGGTGTCAGTTTGGGGTTCTGCTTCGATGCGCTTGATTCCTGCTTCCTTCTGTTTCTTGAAGCACTTGCTGGCACAGTGTCCTTTCTTTTTACAGTAGTTGCAGATTCTGGATATGGCTGGGCACTCCGAAGCAGGGAAATGGTTTTCGTGTCCACACCGATTGCACTGGTCTGTAGGCTCCTTCTGTTGTAACGGTTGATTTCGTTTGGCACCCACATTGTTGACTACCTGTCGGGAGTCTCTGTCTATTACTTTACTTCGGGCCACAGCATCTTCCTTCTTTCTAGCGATATCTAAGATTTGGTCCAGTGTTCGGTCCTTCTGTAAAAATTTTAGATGAAGGGTGTCATCTTGCATATTGCTGATGATCAGGCTTTTGATCATTTTCTCTGCCGACCAATTTGTAAAATCGCACTTGCTCGCTGCTTTACGTAGCCTCATCGCATAACTTGTAATACTTTCTGACGATTCGATTTTCATTACAGGCCTTAAAATATCGGTCGGTCACGGACATTGTCCGACCCATTAGTGAAATTGTCCGACGTAGAGAGGAAGCCACCGGACATTCTGTCCGACCTAAGTGAAATTGAGGTTTATTGTTTGTCCGACCTCAGTGTATTGGTGTCTGACCGAACTGTAGCTTTGTCCAACGTAAATCAAAATGTAACCTATAGTCCAGGACTATATAGAGGCTCGTAGTTAAATGGAAAATCAGAGGACTATTGAGTATTGTATAAAAAGTGAACTGGAAATGTTGTTTAACGTTGCTAATCAAGCGCGGGGCGGCGAGCGAAATGTTGAAGTGGAAAACGGGCTTAAGTTGTCGAATTCTTACTGCTGTTCTGGCGAAAAAGTTAATTTTGGCTTGGAAATAAACATGAATGACACAAATTATTTAATATCTTCACAACATTTACCGTTCAGAATTAATACATTGTGCATGCTGATATTCATTTGTGTCATTCAGACTTATTTCCGAGTCAAAACTGAACTGAAGGCCATCGGACATATGTCCGACCCAAACTCATCGTCATCGGACATTTTGTCAGACGGCCCTGTAAAAGATATTTTAAGGCCTGTTTTCATTCGGAGTAATTCAAAGATAGCAAAGTCGTTTCACTGTTTTGGTAAAAAATGTATTTTCAATTTGGTTTTAGATTGCTCATACGCGGTCCAATTTTCCTCCTCTGTGCCTTCTGGTCTGCCTGGTTCTGGCAGAGTGTCGTGCAGGTCTTCCACCTCGGTGCCTGCGTATATTAACAGCGCCATTTTGGCTATTCCTGGTGTTTTACTAGGATCACATCCGTTATACTTGAGGTCTCTCTCAAACCGTTCGAACCACTTTTCCCATCGTTTCCCCAGGTCTAACCGATCTCCGTGAGGATCGAAGGGTAAAACTTTTAACTTGGGTCCATTTGTAGCCGTAACGGCTGCAGAACTCGTCGCCATTGTTGTACTAAACTCTTGAATACTTTATTTACTTGAAACAACCCGTTTACAGAGCTATCTTTTACTCTATATCGAGTCCGTATCCAAAACCAATGTTGTTTTTGTTTCCTTAAATCCCATACTCCAAAAGGTGATTTGTCCCGATAACAGTCCGATCGTAATATAAACAGATGTATAACACAACATATAACACCAACTTCCTTATATGGCACAAACGTGTCCCCAAAATATTTTATCAAAGCCGTTATGACGCCATAAGATTCCTCCCGCTCGGAACGATTTGTAAAGGTTACGCGGTACAGAACCCAGACAGCTGATTGGTTTAGCGAGTGACAACGCCCACTTTAATCCTACCCTCTTATTATTAGTGAAAATCACCGACGTTAATATTTCGTGTGAACCGCGAAAGCTTGGGTTCTAATGTAAATAAATGATTAACGAATTTTGAAAATATACAGTATTTGCATATATGTAAATGTTTTATGGATACAGAAGCAAGATATTGAACAGTTCAGGTACCGTACACTTTATTTTAACTGCTATTTAGATAGAATACTATTGTTGTCGAATTGAATTTGTCCTAAAGCCCGTGTGCTAAATAGACATACGAATGAAAAGATCTTCTGGCTTCAGGGTTGTTAGCTGTTTCTGTGGTCCTTGTGTCATTTCAGGGTTGTCAAGCAGATCACGTACACCATCGCAGTTGGGTATAATTGCAACCCGAACTGTGAAATTCCACATTGTGGGTCCAAGAACTTTAAAAATTCGGTGATGACGTTTATTTCCACTGTACATGTTTATGTTGTCCAGTAACAATATAACAGGGATATCAACAGGTGCATGTTCAGAGATAATTTTATCATAATTATCCAGCCTCTGTTTCAAGAAATTTGTTCAAAAAAACAATCAGTGCATCAACACTACACCTTTCACATTACAGTTACCTCCAATTCTTGGCTTAACCCATTCTCGTACCCAGAGCCCTTCTTACGCGCGGTGCGACGGGAGGCTCTGGTCAAATCCATAACTGGATACCATAAAAACATGGTAAGAAAACAATATCCGGTGTTAGAACTATCCAATCAGATGCCAGTTGGAATATGGATTTGGCCAGAGCCCCTCGTCGCACCACGCGTAAGAAGGGCTCTGGGTACGAGAATTGGCTTAACCTTGGAAAAGAATTAAAACCTTTCCTGATTCAAAAATGTAACATATCTTTGTTAGTTAAGTTGTCTTTCTATATTCAGTTGTTTTTACTGACTATGCCATAGTCATCTTTATTTCTGAGTGCCTAAAATAGTGCTTGACAAACGAAATAGAGAGCCAAAAGTGAGGCTTTGGTTATCCATTTTCAATTTCAATTTTATAGCAATAATTTAGGCCTATTCAAAGGAGTACGAGACTGGAGACGAGTTCCAATATTTATGCATGTATGTAATTGACATGCAATGAATTCCTAAATACTGTATGGTGAATGACTTTCAGATCGTTACTAGTTAGATACACTGCTAAACACACCATATAATTTGCACACTCACATTGTGTCAAAATGAATTGACATTCCAATGGACTGCTACGTATTGATAAACTGTTTTCCCGCTCCATATGATACACACAACAGTCCAAACAACAATGGAAAATTATTACAGCAGTTTGAGTTTCTGATGTTATATAAAAGGGCCAAAGCATGATGTCCACAAAGCACTTTCTTTTCATTGGTTTTATGAACATTTCTTTCGTGCTGACTGGTTATGACCAATGCTTCCACAATACTGTGCAACAGTGGACATTTCTCTCTTTCTTCATCTCCAAAATCTTTAAAAATGGACGGATGTAACAACTCTGTAGTATCTTTGACATTCCCACTACGAATCCCAAGATTACAGATGTTTTGAAACACTTTAAGTTCTTTGGCGATGGTCGCATTTTGTTCAGGTGATAATCTTGATAGTGATGGCACAGCACTGTTTTCAGCTTGTGTTTGGTAGAATTTAAGAAGCGTCTTCATAAGTTCATCTCTTTCATTTGACTCTCTAACAAAATTTTTCAAAAGTTCCTCAAAGTGCACATTTCCTTCACCTGCTATTTCCAGTTGCTGTAAAATTTGTCTTAACATTACTTCTACAGCTCCAAGTTGATGATGGACATTGATCATCCTATCTATGAGAACATAAAAATGTTCAAGTCCATATGAAAAACAACAATAAATTATAATTTTTAATAAATATTGTTGTTGTATATTTTGTGTAGAACTATTGGGGAGCAAGAGTGGTGAAAGCAGTAAGCGTGCTGCCTATTACATCTGAGTTAAGCCTCCTATACAGCAGGTTGAGGATACGGTGATCCTCAGATGAATATCTCAGTGTTCTTAACTAATTTTAACTCACATAAGTTGAGATTGGTTGGTTATCTCCTGTGCTTCGAAAGTGGATACTCCAGTTTCCTCCCTTGCTAAAACTAACCATTAGGCACTAACTCTTATGTACTAACCAAGCACTAACTGTACTAATAAATAAGGGGGTCCTTAATATAGGGTAAATCTGGGTTCTCCTGCAAGGGCCTTGATGGTACCTTGACAGATACTGTATGTATGTATTGTATTTTTTCATTTTATAACTTGCATATCCTCCGATTTATAGAATTCATATGCATACATTACCTACCTGAAATTGGTAGTAAACACTTAGAATCTTCGCAAGAGAATAAATTTTTATGTTTGAGATTCACATAAAATGTTCTATAGTCAGTTAAAGAAACATCTTGGTTGACAGATAAATACTATTGTGTTTCAAAATAGACATTAATTCTATCAGTTTTCAACAGAATACAATTGACACAGGGTTTATTTTAAGAAAAATTTAGAATTGCACATATAGAGATGTTACGAAAGCAGCGGGTGTTTGACTGGGGGGGGTGAAAGGATTTTTTACCTGCATATAAGTGACAGAATAATGGTGTGGTTTGGTGGGAAATTTGGGTGCAAGAGCTAGACGGGGAGAGGGGAGACGTGTTCCCCAAAACAATTTGAATCTAGAGGCTCTTAAGTTCTGGCAAAGATTTGTTTTACCCAACCACTCTCAAATCATTTTCAAAACATGTAACTGGGAATCATGGCTATTCATTATATAACAAGCTTAAATTTGCATTTCAGGTGGCAAAGAATATTAGGTTCCCCCACTCTAATCTCATTTGTGGAGCTTCTCTCTCCCCAATTTTACCTTTTTTCCGTTACCCCAGCACGTAAGTGATTTGTGAGGAAAATAGGAAGGTCTGGGATCCTCTTCCAGAAAACGTTTATATTTTTGATGCTCAATTACAGCATTTCTGGCATTTTCTGGAGCATCACAAGGGTAATGAGTAAATGAGAAGACTGTTTTAAAGCTATTTTTGTTAGTTTGCTGACTGCACATCTGTGTTTTAAGAACTACACAAATGGGTTTAGAACTGCAAATTTTGTGTAGAACTGCACGTTAAAATATACCCTGAATTCACACAGATTTGTAATGTAAATTGCTAATCCCATATAATTCAAAAAGGATACAAATCATTTTTCTGAGTGTAACGTCTGGGAAAACTTGTTTTATTGTACGAGTAACCAGTGAATTTGAAGTGCTACCATTATCCAAGCCAATAGATGACAGTAGGATATCTCTGTTTACCTCACTGCCTGACTGCTACGCTGTTGAATAAAGGAAGCTTGAAGTATATTTATTATTTTAGACTTTCTGTCTGTAATTTCTTGACCTGAAGGTTTTCCTCCTAGAAAACAAAGCAAATAGAAAATTGCAAGTTATAGAGTACATGTGCATACCATACAGAGTTTATTACAGAGGTTATTACAGCTGTCAGTGAAGATGATTGTAAAATTTATTTCTATACATTGAAATAAATAGTACTGGGATAGGCATAATATGAATGGGGGTATTCTGAATAAAGTGTTAAATATTAAAATTATTCTACAGTGTATATCTATTATGAACTGACTCATTTAGTTAGATGCCAGCTTCTATTAAACTTAGCTGGTAAACATAAGATACTTACCAACAAGAGACTTTTTAGCCCTGGGTTGGTTAGACTTTTTGGAATTCGGCGTCAAGTCATGCTTTATTCCTCTGCTACTTCCCATAGTTACATCATCAATTTTGCTAATTTCAGCTTCAGCAGATTCTGAAAAATCCTCTTGTCTCTCTGTCGCTTTGAATTGATTGAACAAACTTCTACATGTGGTTTGAGGGGTATTTATTCTTATTTGCTCTTGCTCTGCTGCATCAACAAACAATTCACCTATATGGTTGGTTGCAAAAATCATTCACAAAGTGCTCTATGGAAACTGCCTGACAAAGCATAAACAAAACCAAGTTTAAATGAAATTTTTCAAAATAACACCATACTAAACTGTGGTCTATGCAGTTTGTACAGACAGTGGCGTAACGGGAGGGTGTCAGGGTGTCCAGTGACGGGAGGCTCCCGAACTTTAGGGCCCCCCGACAAAAATGACCATAAAAAATTTGATAGCACATTTCTGGGGAATTGAATTACGAAAAACAGACAGATAGGCAGCTGCCTGTTGTGGAGTTGCTTATTAATGTGATTATGTTATAATTTTGCGCAAAAAACAAATAAAAAATGCTGCGTAGCCTGCAAGTCAAACAAAAACGCCTTCCGACGCCGATAAAATAAAGTATTTCGCATTTCGTACTAGTACCGCTGAATTAATGTTTGTAGTCTTTTCTTGCAAGCGATGGCGCCGTCGACAAAACATCAAAAAAGGTAATCATCAAAAATGATTTATGATATTGAGATGCAATCCTTTGTAATCATATCGTTTTTGCTTAGGCCAAAATTAGCATATAGACCTTTCTTGTATAAGCAGTAATAATTTATTAGCGTGAATATAAATCAATTCTTCATACAATTATAAAAATAAATACTGGAAGTTACGTTCGCAAGGGAAGTTCAAGTGCTGCCTTGACTCGACCTACAGCAGTACAGTGCCACAGTGAGAGTGCACCATTGCCATGTTCACAAATGTTGTTAATAGTATTAGCCATAATATCAACGGTATATACAAGCCATTTATGATTTTTATGGCCCATAAAAACCATAAATTATGGCCACTTGCTGGAGAGCAGTGGCGAAGCCAGCGGTCATGCAGGTCATGCAGTGCATGACTAAAATTTTTTCCCAAAATGTTTAAAAATCAGTTCAGTATAATTGTTTACAATAGAATTATACTTTATCTTTGCACTTCTACGCTTAAGTATTTTATTTATTATTTTGTTTACCCGAATCAGTGGTCTTTAGGTCGATATTTTCGCTAAATATTCTCGTATGTTATTGATTTTGGCTTTGTTACCTTGGCAACTGAGCGGTCCTGCATATTTTCACATGCATGACCGGTTGCGTAAGCGCGTGGAAAACAATTGCGTGTGATTGCTGCGTGGTTTGCTCGCTGTGTGTTTTGGTCATGCATTTTCAGAATTTCATGACTAGCTATATTATTTTATATTAGGTTTGTTGGTTTCTGATTGGCTTACGACGTTCGCGCACGCGCAATGCGGCTGTTTTTGACGCCTTGGTCATGCAATTTTCGATTTGCATAACTAAACGGGCAACACAACCTGATCACAGCCTCTTAGCTCGAAGCTTTCAGCCTGAATGAACACGTCTTCAGGTCATTCAAGCATGTCGACTTCTTCTTCACTCGAAGCTAACGATATTGTTTGGGAATTAGTGAAAAAACCATTTTCTGCTCAGCAGAATATTATTGTTTATCAAGCAGAGACCAACGCCAGATCTTTCGACATGCCCGATCGGGAAAGCTTTTCAAATGTCGTGGTATTCAAAGAAAGAATGGTTTAGGCTAAATATGCTATTAGTATTATTTAGTTATTGTTATTTTGTCTTGAATATTTAAGCTTTCAACCCGAGCATAGGCGTATAAAGCATCGAGGCGCTAGTATAATATGAAATACAATGTCAATGTCGAGGTCAATGTAGTAAACAATGTAGTTCTATAAATAGCGCTGCAAGGCTTATACATTTCAATACGCAACACAAATATTTTAGCGATTGTGATTTTTAATAGCAACATATTTGATATATACTTGTTTGTGAAACAAACAAAGAAATTTCAATATATATTGTTAAATTGTATTTACCATTTGGTACATACTCCCCGTAAACTGACAGTAAAATTTCAAGTTTCAACTCGAACATCTGATAATGCCTAATTCCTTTCCGTATCTGAATATTGTAATAAATTGGGCGATTGATTTTAAATTAAGGAAATTGATCAAGGCTCATGCGTAATGCGTTATATTTTCCAAGTGACCAAGTCT
>CACRXK020009636.1:0-18831 GCA_902702795.2 Paramuricea clavata
AAGCGCTTCTTTTTTATTTATTATAGAGAGTGTACTGAAAAATCATACAGGAACGGAGGACGACGTGTGCCAGGCAATAAAAAAATTTTAAAATATGCGCCTGATCGAAAAGGTGGCAGCGGGAGAAAGTAAAAACATAGTTGATACAAAATAACGACCATGGTTTGGAAGGCCGGTAAACTTCAAAGAGTCACTTACTCAAACTTTAACTGATGTTGAAATCTGGGTAAACGAGATTCCGAGTGCACAAATGTTATCTTGCGTTGATATAATATTAAAATATTAATGTTTAGCCACAGAAGTTGCTTTTCAATTGGACAATCGTTTCGTTATACATAATCCGAGTGCACAAATTTTCAGCGTACACCAACATATATAGAACAGTGACTTTTGTCAAGCTTCCAAACCATGGTTATTTTCTATTAATCACGATAACGTTAAATAATTTTAAAAGACTATAGACTTTGATATATAAATTATATTTTAATGAAATTCAATTAGTGTTAATGCTTGAAAAAGCCCTGTACCGCATATGTGTTCTTTCTGCCTTATTCCTAACCCATGGGAGACGCAGTGCGTTCGATGCATTAAACTAATTTGAATTTCATCTAAATATCATTTTTAATACCGTTTTTTTGACTTTCATCTAAATATAATTATTAATACCGTTTTTTTGACACGCTGTGTGTAATAACGATCTGGATAGCACCAATTAATAACTTTGTGTGTAGTAGTTTTTATATGTAATTATGATTAAGATAATCAGTATATTTCTTATACAAAATTGTATGTGTCCATTTCTGATTTTTTGCCTTTCTATTATTCCCCTGCCCCATTCGCGTCGTTTTGATTTGCGTTTTCAAACCTTTTTCGACGTCGTTTCAACGTCGGTAATGCGACGTCGTTTTGACGTCGAGAAAATGAAGTTGTTTCGACGTCGAAACCGCGACGTCGTTGCGACGTCGATAGTATGACGTCGATTCGATTTGCGTTTTCGAACCGTTTTCGACGTCGTTTCGACGTCGCTGGGCGACGTCGAATCAACGTTGAAACGACGTCGTTTGGCTTACTGGGATTGGGTCGCTTTCTACTTCCCGTCGGAACAGAAAGGAGAATTCTTTGACAGTTACAGCCAGGCACCAGATTACTATAGGGATTCATTTGGAGACTTTTTAGATGAACAATCTTACGCATGGGATTTTAATAGACGTAAATTGCAAAGTGCTTGGTCAGATGTGTGTGGCCAGTATTGCATATTTTACCTTAGTCATAGAGCAAGAGGACAAAGCATGAATATGATCGTACAGTTATTTGATAACAATGCTATGTTAAACGACGCGAAAGTGTTTCAGTTTGTTAAAAATCATTTCAAAGTAATAGTAAAACAAAAAATAACCTTAATCAGTTTAGTAAAAAGATGATTCAATAAATGTTGTAAGAAATCGATATTGTGTGTCTTGATTTGTGCAAAGTACCCTAATATGCAAAAATGATAACCAAAGACAGGTGAAAAATATTTTATTGAATAGAACAGTTACATGATTAATAATTATGCCAGCGTTTTCCAGTTTGTTTGCCCCCTTCATGTCTCTTTAAAAGATCTTGAAAATATTGTGATGGACTTGCACGTTGTGGGCTAAAGGGATCAGGTGAAGTATCAATTTGCTTCCATCTCTCCTCATTCCTTACGAGATCTTTAGGCATGTTCATCTTGGATAAAGCACGAAAAAACTCTTGATCCAGTAGGATTAAAATTTCTTCTCGACCTCAAGGCATCACTGACCAAATCAGATATGTTGGAATGGGGAATTTCTTTACCGTCCAGGCTAACTTGTCCAGACTCATCCCAAGAAATAACGTCAGGTCTTGTTTTCAATCGATTTAACAGTGCGGTAGCTCTTGCACGCATGGTTTTAGGTATATGCTCGACCACGTCTGCGTCAGATAACCTTGCTTGTTCTATGGGCTCAGGTTCTTGTTCCGTACCAGGCGCTATCCGAACGATAGGTATTTGACCATCTTTTTGACGTCTCAAACTCAGATAACTTTCCATGTTCGCATTGTACAATTTCTGTTTTTCAGCATCGGGCATACTCGCGCTCTGAAGAATCTCCGACATCTCTGTATCCTGATGCATCATGTTGGTCATAATAGAGGCAGTCTCAAGCTTTTGCTTCTGCTCATATCTATTAAGCATGTCTTCGGAACCAGCACCATTCGTTTTGCATGCTTCATTTTACTAACAAGCTACTAACTACACTTAATACGGGTGGTAAGAGAGCAGTCAATAGATTCCCACCTTTTTTATTAAGGTGCTTCTTCTTGTGTTTTCTTGACACTTTCTTATTCGCTAAAGCACGGAGATGTGTCTTGTAGCGCACCAATCGTCGCTTTTGACGCGGCGTTAGTGGGATTACGCCTTTAAGTCGATTCAGGGAACACTCGCAAATAGCCGTGATGACATTTGCAGGAACGTTTTCGATAAGCAATTTTCGCAATTTAGGTTTAGATTTCACCATGACTTGAAGATAGGGAAGACTTCCTCTCATGCGCTTTGACTTCTTGCAAATGATGACTTTCCAAAACATACGTAGCTTAAGTACGCTTTACGTAGACAATTTGTCTCTCCCCAGGCAGAATGTTGGTTCTCAATCGCATGTTCTCTGGTGTCAACTGATGACAATCAATCATCAAGTATCCATAAGGTTTACTCGTAGCATCTTCAAACGACTCCATGAGGTAATGGGTATGTTTAGGAACCATTTGTCTGGCAAGTGTCGAGATACCAAGTGAGTCGCGAGGATTTCGGAAAATCAACAAGTAGTGGGAATTAAGACTGATCGTTCGTGACAATTTACCAGGTGGAAAAAGGTTTTGGGTAAGGAATAAAACAGATATACCACGATGGTGAGAGCCGCGTGTAAATAGGTCCGAGACGCGTGTATCATTTGAACATTGGGACATTAAATCATCCATCGTGTCCCTCTACCATAGCATACAAGTCATTTGGAAAACCATCCACAAACTCGACGTTTGATAGTCTCTAGGACAGGTCATCAAATTCTTTTTGATGTTCCCCATAACAGTACAAAATCTTCGTCGGAACAGGATAAAATAGCTCTTCCAAATGATCCAGCATGGAACGAACAAGATGCGATTTCCTGCTTTGAGATTGACCACAAATGTAATAGTTCGCAGGAGTTCGAAATCTTACGTCCATCGTGTTCATGTGCAAAACACGTACTGCGTTATTATTTGACGTGTCCGTTCCTTTTATTACCAGATCCGAGAAATCACTCTTCGGAAAAAACTCTCTTCGATCAAAAATTCTCTAAAATCAAAACGTTTCAAAGGGGCTGAAACCAAACGAACGGCCCTACGCGTAGTATCTTCAGAGGCATGTATCAAATAAACTAATGCCAGATAGGTATGACACGGCCAAAATTAGTAACATTGATCGTGTTAAAAACAACATTTTATTAAAATGTTATTTAACCAAATTATTTAAACAAAACATTTTATTAAAAATACACGTAATCTACAACTGTAACTGGTTTGCAAAATCATGCATGAATTTAGTTGCTAAGTAATTGTTTTTATTACAACTTTGCTTCTCTAACGGTTCCTTACTAAAGTTCACAGTTTGGAAAAATCCCAATTCTTCGTCAGGTGCCCACTCAAAAAACCGACACGTACTCTCCTTGTCATTCGGACAACAGAAGAACAATCGATCTTTGTTGAGTCCTTCTTTCTTCACCTTTCGAATCGCGCACGGTAATCCATGACGGCACTCGGGTTTCGCTAAGGGCTGTAAATCACCCCACATCCAAAAGGAACACGGCTTCGCCTTTCCTCCACACACGAAGAACGGTCTTCCATAATTCACATTCATCAAATTTTTCACCACACACATTTTTGCAAGTTTATGATGTCCATCGCACCGAGGATGAGGCTGCTCCGTACATCTCCAAGCTGTTATGGCTTTTTCATACATGTAGCCTTCGTCTTCTGTACAAAAGAAATTGCAACTGGGATTTTGACCACAAAACCAAAATGATCCATTGCTTGTTGTGGAATTAGCAGCAGGTTTTCCATGTAAGCACTCCATCGTACAGTTCTGTTGGCAAGTAATGAAAACTGGCGCACGATCCCATCCTTATATATCGTTAAAGTACGACCGCTTCCGGTAACGTAATGATTTTGCCCAAACTTGTTCACGCATGTCCTCAGAATTTATCCTCTCTCCAGTATGAAAGATAATTCAAAGTTGAATCAAATTCATTATCCTCCGTGTTTTCACGAAGATCCATCAGCGAGTAAACAAACGTTGAATCAAGACTTTTCTCTAAATTGTCGAAATGCTCACGAACATCTTTATGATACTGTAACTTCATCACTCTAATAGCTTCAACAAACTCCCTCCAAACCATACGCTTAACAATCGTTCTGATAACATGATACAATCATGCTGGCGTTGACTCGGATGGTCGTATTGGCAACCACAACATCTTTCTTTAGTAAGTTTACCAACTTCGAAAGCAACAGCCTCTGCATATATAGCCTCTAACTAGAAAATACATGCATGCAGAAACCCTCGCCTTGCTGACAAAACCATTGTATGTTCCGAATATGAAGTTCTAAAATAGTTGTCATGGTAACACGATAATTTTTTAAGAATATTCTTACAAATGAAAAATCGCCTAAAAATATCACTTTTAATTACAAAATCATTAATTTCCCAACATATATATCTTAGGTATGTTATTATACGTAATATAAGCCTCAATTTAAGGTAAAATTCAACCACAAACGCTTCGCAAAACGTTTTAAAGTGCTCTTTAACTTAACTACCTTTAATTATTATTATGGTTTATCGATAAACTTTGAGTTTGCAATAAAATGATTTCAAATTCTCGCTTGCAAATAACTTTGCTTTCTTTTTCATTTAAAAAATTCAATATAATACAAAAGGGAATCAATATTAAAGATACACTGAAATTATATTCTGTCTTGTTTAGTTGTTTCATATGCAGTACGCAAAGGCCGTCGGGTTTTAAAGCCATTATAAAATCAATATTTAAAACAAACTTACCTTCGTTAACGTCGGCTCCCTTCTTTTAGCCGATTCTTTCTCCGAGAGCTTTTGAAATTTACAAAATATTGCAAAAATGCGAGTAAAAATGAAATATATTCGCAAGAAATTTATCAATCATGAATCATCAAATCAAGAAATGTTTGCTATTTCGCTGACGTGATGCAGTCGTTTATGCAAACTTTAAATTGGACCAATCAGTGTCCGCTATTCATGACAGTCCGCCTTATTTTTGAGGTCAGTGAGGATGACCACCCATCGTTGGTGACCCACGCCCGCGATATTTGATGAACTTTAGACTCCGCTAATGCTTTCGTTTCCCCGGGTGTAAATAGCCGGGGGGAATTAGTACCCTCGCACGGCGCTTCGCGCCGCCGGCTCGGGGACAAACTAAAAAGCCTTTTATAATCAGAGGACGAAACTTCGTCCGCATGAACACAACAGGCCCAGTTTGATTGCTCAAAATTTTGTGAAAAATTCATCTTCAAATTAAAGGCTCAGGATGCAGTGATATCAGTGAATAGACGCGCAGTCTCTTTTATAGACATGTGCAACACTAGTAATGCTTACTATACTGGACGTACGCTAAGTACGACCGCTTGGACGCACGCTAAGTACGAACGCTTGGACGTACACTAAGTACGAACGCTTGGACGCACTCTAAGTACGAACGCCTGGACGTACACTAAGTACGAACTCCTGGACGTACACCCCCTGTTGACGTCATTCGCTTGAATCACTTCCGTCGCTGGATGGGGGGGGGGGAGGGGTTACCTACTGTCACGTCTCTTCAAAATGCTTGAGTAAATCCCGATAAATCATTACGTTGACGATATATTGCATCCCAATCCAAGCTCAGATTGGCCAAGATGTCACTAGCCCTGCCAGGTGTTATTACTTGCTGCAGTTGCAAGTAATGATTCGTTGTCGCGGACGTTTTCCATCCAACGTGCCACATGATGATCAACAACTCAGCACCGACCCAAAACTAGGGATATAGCAACCTAGTCTCCTCGGAGTAGCTCCGGACGCGAAAAGAGACGTTAATTCGACTGCAAGGCAAGAAACCCAAAAATTTTTAAAAACCCCGGAAGCGGAGCTCAGAGAAAATGACCCCGTTGCCCGCGAAGCGGAGCTCAAGAACCTGGCACAGCCAAAATGCTTGTGGGATCATCTCTCGTCACTCGGTGTTGGAAACCAATGTGGTCGAAACACACGCACCGAGTTAGTTTTTTTTTAGGTTTGGATGATCATGATCATTTTGCTTTGTATTGATTGATTTATATTTAACAAATATAAAACATTTTCCGTGTTGATATACAGTTATATCAACACGAGTGGAAATTGGGAAAACGAGAAATTGTGTGGAAACACGACGCCCGAAGGGCGGAGTGTTTTCATACAATTTCGAGTTTTCCCAACTTCCACGAGTGTTGATATAACTATATATCAATACGGAAAAAATGTTTTATATTTTTTTTATAATATAGCAATGTCAAAAGCCCGAAGAATAAGAACAATTTCCGTGTTACAAGCGGCGGAAAATTTCCCGTGTTGACATGGAGTTATATCAACACGGCTCTTAGCCAATCAGCGTTCAGAATTTACAAATGCTATATTATAAATATATATATATATATATATATATATATATATATATATATATATATATATATATATATATATATATATATATATTTCTCTTGTTGTAATTTCAAGATTGTCATCCTAAATAGCATTGTCAACCTAAATATGCCTGTTCACACGGAGACCAATATTAAATACTTCAAGTCTGAATCATGAAAGACACGCACAAGTAGATACGAAGATTATATTTTGTTGTATATTTGTACGCCAAAGTCCAGTCGAAGAGCTTTTATACTAAGAATATAAAGCGAACACGTGACAAAAAGAAATCAACCAGATGTATTTTGTCAAAACACAAAAAATGTAAGTCACATTACAGAATCTATTAATACAAATATACAGAAAACTACAGCAAATGCAAGAAAATATATGAAACAAGTATAGAATAAGGTAAGTACTATCACTGTCTGGTTTTGACAGGCAAAGGCAGATAGAATTAAACATAGCAAAAACGTTCGTTAATGCCATAGGGGGACACATGTCTCTTACGGCTATCGTTGGGGCAGAGGGCTCGAAATTCCACATGTGAAACACTGTGATTGCCAGCATTAAAATGTCTGGCAACAGGCTGGTTAGCATCATTGCCAATGACTGCACGCCGATGCTCACCAAACCTTGTCCTCAAAGGTCCTCTCGTTTCTCCAATATAATGCATGCCACATCTACAGCATGATGTGCAGTAGTTGATGGGAGGAGGTCACGTGAAATGTTGCCTAAAACGTACGGTATAGAGGTTTTGGCATTCTAATATGTGACGACGAATCCATTAATAGAGAGCTATGAACTAGGATTTTACAGATATTTTTGCTGAGTCGAAAAGAGACTAAAGGGTCATTGGAGAAAATGGAAGATGTTCCGGGGTCGTTTTTCAAAATATAAAAATTCTTCCTAATGACACCTCTAACTTTGAAATTAGGAGTCTCCTGCCGTAATATAAACACTTATGTTAGGTTTTAATTTCATTTTATGTTCTTGCAAAGCTTGATTGTTGTATCTTGATCATATACTATACTATAGAAGAATGAAAATATAAATAGTTGTCGAATAAAGTTCAATATATTGAATACCGAAATGTAAACATTAAAGGCTTTGTTTACATACGAACTGTACACTACCTTGAAAGGATGATAAGTTAATACTAGTTAGGCCGATTTTGTTGTTACCTGTGACGTTGGACACTCGGTCTTTAAAGGTCGCAGATCCTGGAATTTGGCAGCCCTTCGAAAAGGCCTCCTTTTATATAGAAGATTGCTTTTATATTCTTAGCATAAAAGCTCGTGTAATTTTCCCGACTCCCGCTATAGTAACTCCAGACAAATCAGCATGAGCTCCACCTTTGAATTTACTATATGAGTAAATTCTTAAACACGTTCGAATTAAATTTTATCATTATGATAAATTCGCGGCACATTTTGAATTGATCATAATAATAAATTCGCGGCACCTAAAACTAACCCTAACGCCAACCACTAACCCCTAACCCTACATCCTAACTTAACTTTTTAAACTTTTTTAAAAATCTAACTTTTTAAACTTTTTTGCTTTTTAAAACTCTTTTAAAACTTTTTTAAAACCTTTTTTAAAAACTATTTTTTTGAAAATCTTGAAATTTGGTTGCGCAGTGGAGACTCCGAACTGGCTTGAAAGCAAATCGTGAAAAGCCATTGGATTATGTTTCGCTCGCTACTCTGGTTTAAATAAATGATTACAAAGCCCAGTCGAATTGTAATCAAGACCCAACGTTTCGACACTCCAGTCTAGTGTCTTCATCAGGGGTGATCTAAAATTGCAATCCTGGGTTCTTAAATACTTAAGGGATGACGTCACCTGCCAATGAGATGCATATTAGTATTCTTCTGGCAAATAGGCACCGTCATCCCTATTCAAAGCATGATTACTCATATTTATATGCTACGCTTCTAGGCAAAGTCTTTAACCATAGCGATTGTTTGTGGTAATTACTTTAGAGTTTTCCCACGCAATCTCGTATTTGGTGTAACATACATGTTCGGCTAAAGCTGATTTTCCCTTGTCAAAAGTTGAAACAGCCTTTTGATGTTCTTTTAGACGTGTACCAAACTGGCGTTTAGACTGACCAGAGTAGCGAGCGAAAAATGATTGATATACCTGGTTGCAGTGAACGAACAAACTTTAATTAAAGTCATTGGATTGTTAAACTTTTATTAAAAAATGTTGTTTGCGACAAGTTTATTAACTCCGTTGGAAATTAAATTCACTTGCGGATTATTATAAACGCCAGGTATGTAATTATGCGCATAATTACGAGAATGATAACAACTAAGAGTTGAGATGCATGCATAACCATCTCATAGTCATCAGAGGGAAAGCTTAATTGAATTAGCTGCATTTGATTTCTGGGCTTTTGTACAGCAAGCAAACAAGCATTTTGGTTTTACAGAGCGGATGCAGGTGAACGATCTTGACTTAACGGTATGTATACAGGATATATATATATATATATATATATATATATATATATATATATATATATATATATATATATATATATATATATATATATATATATATATATAAGATTAGAAGACAAACTTGAATTACTATATCATTACGGCACACAATGTCAAATTAACTTGGTTTCCCTCTGTTTTTTACCATGTATAATAAACTTCCACGTCATATACTAGTATGTGCATGAAATGTATTTGAATTTTGACGTATTTAAACTCTTTCTTGACCGGCCTTTATTAACGTATATAACACCTGTCTAGCTTATATGACTTTTACAGGTTCATATCTTCGGTTCGGTGCATGCATGCTATGAAGAGAAAAGTACAACTGATTCAGTGAAACAATATGGCCTAATTAAAGTTGTCCTTTAAAAGAGCAATTCTCGAAATTGCAATCGCAAATCTCTAAGCGCTCAAAACTCGATCGACATACTGCATAAAGTATACCTGCATTCATTTTTACTACACTTTGTAGTTATAGAAATATTTCGAAATATAAATATTTCGAATGTTCGGTACTTTAAATTAAAAATAGTTTTCTCCGCAAAACAATACTATTAAACAAGTACACTTATTTTTACCAAGGCAACATACATGGTCAATGATCTTATTGTGTTATGATACAATATCTTTAAAGTACTCCAAATGCGTGTTTGCTTGAAGCTCTCTGCATGAAAGCGCTTGAATACAAAGAGTATTATATCCAAATGAAAGACATAATGTTTGGCCTAGTGTGAGTAAGGCATGATTGCTTCCTTTTGTGTAGTCTTTTCACGGCATTCAAACCCCCGTTGAAAAGATTATGTGGGGATTTCAAAAGTGTTGTCGTGGGAAGTATATATACTCCCTGCAGGCTGCTCCATTTACTGTTCTAGAACATTAAGAACACTGTTCTGGAATGATATAAAATGGAGTGCACACGGTGTTCTGAAACACTGTTCAGTTCATTATATATGCGTGCAACCATGCATTACTATATATTCATTAGTTATTCGCACAATAAATCGTATAATGATTTTCTGTTATTTGTATATCTAAGTATGCTTTTGTAACGTTTTTACTCGTTAATTTTGCCCGGCCCTCGCGTTCAAATAGCATATAATAAGTATATGTCGATATATAGCGGTTGACCCTTCAAAACAACAATCTATGCATTGTGCATTGGATACACAAAATCTCTCGCCTCCATATCCAATCACGTGAAATGGGCAGTGTCACGTGTCTGTTCTGGCTGCCCCTACTCGAAAATCGGGGTAGTCAGAACAGATCAAAACAGTCATGTGAATGTCTTCTGTTCCACTCCATTAGTGTTCCGAAAATCCGGAGTACTCCGAACAGTAAATGGAGCAGCTTGCTGAGATATTCACATTAGAAATTATTAATCGTAAAAATAATAGCAAATCTACAGTTATAGTGTATTTGAATAAATCTACCTACTTAATACATTTGAATAAGAAAACGAGAAGCCCAAATATTCCAGCCAGTAACTAACTGGTAAAAGTTTAATAACAGAGCATGTCGTTCCTTGTATCTAATCTCAGTATACTTACTGTATATATAAATTTAGTTGCCCTACGTTGTACTTGATTCTGCATTGCATTATGTACTCTACTCTCCATAGGCCAATCACCTGGGTACAATAGCCAAGACGCGATCTAACAAGTGCTACGCTATATATGTGCAAATATTTTAACGCAATGGATGGCATGCCTTTCGAACTATTCCTCTTTATGAATCCAATCATTCGATTTTGCTATATAAACTGAGACTTGATGATTAATGACTCAAATGATGCCAGCTACAAATCTCTATCATGCAATGTACCTAAAAATTTAGGTAACTAGGATTCTCAGACGTGAATTGATCCTTTCTACACGAATAAACCGGAAAATATTGTTTTTGCTGGAGTGTCTAAGATAAAAATATGTACAGTGACCATTATGTAGTGTATGAAATTCGTAAATTCTCCAAATAAAAAGGACACGGCAAAATCATTGAATTTCGTGACTTAAGAACTTTAACATAGAAGCATTCCAGCAAGACTCTGCAACGTTATGCTAAATGAGAAGTGGCATGCTTAGAATGAAGGCTATATACCATGCAGTTGCTGATAAACAAGCTCTGTTAAAGAGAAATAAAGTTGGTACGTATAAGCGGCAAGTAATTAATAAAGAAAAAGCAGCTAAAACTAAGGATACAAATGATTGGGCAAATCTGAATGCTATAGGAATGAATATAATTATATAAACGTTTAATTAATCAAGAACACAATTCGGAACTATTGCACAAATGAAATCCATACTAAAAAAGTAGCATGAACAAAGGTGATAGTACATTGGTTTCCAGTGCGATTTGGAAAACACATTCACGAGTGAGTTTTTCAAAGGTTGCATGCCCGCATATCAAAATGCACGAGTCCGAAGGACGAGTCTTTGAAAAGTCATTGACAAACTCACGAGTGTACATTTTTTTCAAATTGCACGAGAAACCATATTATTACTTGTTAATAATATACATGTATATAGTCTTTTGAAAACTCATCAAAAACTCACGAGTGTACGTTTTTTTCAAATTGCACGAGAAACCATATTATTACTTATTAATAATTTTGTGCAGTCACGTGCATGCGTAAGTCACATTTAGAAATTAATAAATTAAGAAAATTAATCAATTTGAAAAATAAAAAAATTAAGAAAATTAATAAATTTACACTGCATTTCTTCCTTTGCACTGAATTTCGAAAAAGTTGCACTGCTCTTAGCCAATGAAAATTGAGAATTTTTTCATGTATATTATTAGTGACCAAACAATCTAAATCGTCACATGCATGTAGTTCAATAGCCTGTGTACAGCCGTTACTCTCGACGAAGCGCGCGAGAGAACATCTGTGAGTTGGATGCATAACCCTTATTCAGGTCACGTGGATAGTTCTCAGATTTGGGGACAGGTCTCTGATTGGACAGTGCTTTATTTGAATAATTTATGACAACTGAAGCTATTTCATTGGTTAATTGATAATTAGCATGCGTTTAAAATAACAACACAAAAATTTTTAATTCAGAGATTTCCAGATCAAGAATCAAGATTTCATTCGGGGCATACAAATGTTTGAAAGGCTTGAAATATAATCTGTTGAGTTTAATAATTTTGTGCTGTATCGAAGTTTAATTAAGAAAATCAAGATAAAATTCTAGTGTTTGGACGCTCAGCGAATAATGCTGACAAATATATAAAATACAACAAACTATCGGACGGAAATTGACAATTTAAAATTGACAATTTAATGAATTGATCATGACGATCTGTTTATATGTCCCGACCCCTGGCGATCAAGCATTTTCCTTACATATAATGTGTTTAACTTCGTCTCACTTGGCCAGTTAACTTTTAATTACTTTAAAATTAATGCACCTTTTGAATAACCAGTTGTGTTTATATTTAATACTTTGTCTTTGTAAACAAATATACGCCATATGTACGCCAAGAACTGAGTTTGTACACCGAACTTGCAGGCTATGATCATCGTTCAGCATTGTTCGCATTCAAAACAAATCTCTTCATCGAGAAATATATGCAATATATTTCTGGTGTATCGGTTTTCAGATTATATTTCCAGTCTTTGAAACTTTTGTAAGCCCCGAAAGAAATCTTGAGTCTTGAGGAAATTTAAAATTTTTGTGTTGTTATTTTAAACGCATGCTAATTATCGATTAACCAATGAAATAGCTTCATTTGTCATAAATTATTCAAATAAAACACTGTCCAATCAGAGGCCTTTCCCCAAAATCTGGGGGAAATTCACCTGACCAGAACAATGAATCTTTATACATCTCACAGACGTTCTCTCGCGTGCTTCGTCGAGAGTAACGTCTGTACACAGGCTAGTTCGTTCGATTTCAAACGGATCCGTATTAATAGGGCACTTTGGCGAGTTGAAATGAACCCTCGGATCGAAGCTACTAGCGCCGCACTCTCCTCAACGCCCTCCGACGCTCAATGTCGACCGAAGCGTTACTTGCTTCTCCTGAATAACCGGTTCCTATCGAGAGCATATTTTGATTAAGAATTTGTCTAAAACTGTCCAGGAAGACCGCATTCTACCTCCTCCCAAACTTTACATTTCACATGTGAAATCGTATGTGAAATTTTCGTTTTCGAAAAGGTTTTCCTAGTTTGTCGACGTCATTTAATATATATAAGACAAATCTATTGATTGATACATACAAAATGGCTGTGTATAGTCGGCCATACATCATTTTATGTGTATGGTCGCTTTGGTTACCACCACAAATGGCAAACCACTGTAATAAAAGTTTCTACACTTAGCTCACTTAACCCCAGGCAGTAGTTGACGCATTTTGGTCGTTATATTTATTAGAGCAAAAATACCTCGACAGGGTATAGTTGATCTCATTGATAGTTGTCTTAATCAGGACGATATCACAATGTCCCACGTTCACTGCATTCGCTCGTGACATTTATGCATGATAACGTCCCTCAAGCGATAAAACTTATATCGTCTCTCCCTTCATATGACAATCTACTGCTATTTGAGAAATTTGATTGACAAAATTAAAAAGTGTAATAAAACGCATGAGATGGAGAGCTAACTTTTTTTTCTAAAATGTAATAAAATTTCGAGTGAAAATAATCGTTTCGACCTTCCTTTCAAGAAAAAATATCCCACTATGTTGGAAATGAAACCTTCCGAAGACGACATTTTCAATTTTGTAGAGAATATACAATTTGAAAAGCAAGAAACGAAATTCAGGAATATTTGGCAAATGATTTAAAGAAAATTAATTCGTCTCCCAACATTTTTGTTTTCGCTGGAAAACTAGAAACTCTAGCTTATGAAACACCGCTCCACACATATGACAATTAAGTTTACACATGACAAGACAACAACAACAAATAAATACGGATCATGGGACACAATTTCGCAGATTGATGACGAACTGAAGACATTCCAAACAAGCTAGATCTTCCAAAAATCTCTTACAAAAACTAGAAACCGCATTTATTTCACTTAAATATTATAACGAATTATAGAAAATAGCCCTAAATACCGACTAATTAATCCTGCTGAAAGTGAATCTGAAATACTAAGTAAAATAAATTTTGGCAAAAAATAGAATTTGTACGTAAATCCGGAGAAGCACAAAAAAAGTAATTGAATAGCATGGCAACATAAAGGAAAAACACAGGTATACCTTCATTTCGTTTGATATAGTTGATTTCTACCCACAAGCGTACGGAGCTGATGCTTTTCAGGGAAGTAGTTAGAAATCTACCCCAATTTTTATGGTCGATTTTAATGAAATAACCATAATTTAACATATTTTCGGATAAATCTGGCAGAATTTTCTTGATTTTCCAAGCATTTGCCCAAATTTTTATGGTCTCCCAAAATTTTGGGGGGCAGTGCCCCCTTGCCCCCTGTCTCGTGCGCCTATAGCCTTCAATTTTGGAACATTTAATGGATCAGCACTGTCTTACCACCTTAATTCCGAAAATAATGAAAAGATCTTTTAGATATTACCTTACATAACACCGACGAATATTATGCTCTTTTCAAAATAACGAACTGTTTGCACCATTAATTTGATCACTCTAACTTGAGATAAAAAAATTAGGTTTGTGAAAATTCTCAATTATTTCTATACATTCCTAGGGTGAATAATAATTATGAACGCAAAAGTTCATCGAAAAGATAAAGCTAACTTCATATCTAAAGTCACACTTTGGTGGATTGTTGATCTTTTGTGGAGAGGAAGGTTAAAGCCAATAAATCAAGATGATCTTGATCCTGTCAGAGAAGAAGACCGCTCAGAGTATCGAACCTAATTATTGGAGAAGATTTGGCGAAATGAAAAAATGTCTGCTAATCAAGCAAAGAGAAAACCTAAACTTTGGAAAGCAATGTTGAAATATTTCTCGTGGAAAGAATATGGACTTTTAAGTTTTACGTGTTTCGCTGCGATCTCGGGAAATATTGTGTATCGCTATTCTACTCTAAAATTAATTTATTCTTTGTGGAATATTACTGAACACGGTCTGCAGTCCAGAAATCAGTATCTTGTCAACGTATGGGGCATGATTATTGGATCTATAGTTACAAATTTTGGCATTCGACATTTCAATTTAATCACGGCCATTTTAGGAATAAAATCCAGAGCAGCCGTTGTTGGCCTGATTTATAAAAAGGTAGGCACCTTCATCGCTTTACTATAGAAATACATGCATGCAACAAACTCTCGCCCACTATTTCCAAACATTGTTTCAATATGCCAACACCTGAGCGCAGGCTCGCGTTGCTCTCTTCATATTAGCCATGGCACCAAGATCATTGTTTTTGTACAAAACGTCAAAAACAAGCGACTGTCATACACTTTTAACCAGAGAACTACCGATTTCTAAGATACTGTATAGAAAGAAGGTATGTTTTTTTATAGTCCATGGGTTTTAATTTGATGTAAACCTCAACCCCAAATGCTTCGTAAACGTTTCTAAATGTTCACATTGAAATTAACTTCTTTTTGCCAATAAATTTTCAACTTATTACTCGTGCTTTGAAATGAAATAAATTTAAATCATACAGGTTGAAAATGATTTGCTCTTATTTGTTTCAGCTTTTATAGAATACTAAAACAAGTTAATTCAAAGAAACTTTCACATAATATGGAAAGAGAGAAAGAGAAGCTCTACATGCATGTTCGGGCCTTCAGGCGAAAAATGAACAGCTAACTTGCCCTATACTTCATTTTAAAGAAATGATTTCCCATACTTATCGTTTCTTTAAAATTTGAAAAAGGTGATTTACAATTTATTGTGTGAAACGATTTTCCTGTTTGCTGTCATGATTTTTTTAATCTTTGCTTCCTTCACTCCGGGAAAACAACTTTATTTTTCAGAGATGATTACAGAGATGATCACCCATCATTCAATGCCACCCGCCATGCATAGCCATGCGCCCGCGATTATTGATAAACTTTAGACTTCGCTAATGCTTCCTTTTTCCATGGTGTAAATAGCCGAGCGGAATTAGAACCTTCGCCAACGGCTGGCCCGACGCGACCCGCCCATGGCTCGACGATGATTATATAGCATCGCAGCAAGGCAATTATATTCTTACATTAGAGGGAAAATTTAATCCCCGTAAGCCCGGGGGCGAGGGTACTAATTCCGTCAGGCTATTTACACCATGGAAAAAGGAAGCATTAGCGAAGTCTAAAGTTCATCAATGATCGCGGGCGTGGGTTACCGTAAGTGGTTCGGTAGGTAGTCATCTCACTGATCTCAAAATATGGCTGTTTGCCAGGAGTGAACAGGCAACAAATATAAAAAATGCATGTCCGAAAGCTTGGAAAATCGTTTCACATAACAAATTGTAAAACTTTTTACCATTTTTAAGCGTAAACATTTATAGGAATTGATTTAGTATGAGAAATCCTAAAGTATAGGGCAAGTTTGTTTCAATTGTTTATGTACATGTATGACTTTGTATTAATGTGGACTTTGTTCTTGAAGTTCAAGTATTTCCTATGCATTGTTTGCGAACGTTTCTTAGTTAAATTAACCTTTGTAGAAGTTCATTATAAAAAAGAAAGCAAATTATTTTCATTAGCGTCCTGTACGAATTACATTTATTTCCGTTAAAAGTGCGAGTAATAAGTAGAAGCCTGAGTTGAAGAGTTTATATAAATAACGGCAAAAAGCAGCTGATTTCAATTCACATTTAAAAACGTTTTACGTACAGTTTCGTTTTGAATTTTACATTGAAATAAAGCCCATAGAAACCAAAATAATAGACCTACATTATATATTTTAGAAATTGATAGTTCTGTGTTTAAAACTGTTCAAGTTTCATCTATTTTTTGCAGCTTTGCCCAAGAATTTAAAAAATAGTGTTTCGTGTTGCCATGACTAGCATGGCGTGCAACGCGACCCTGCGTTCAGTGTTGGCGTAATTATGAATACTTCATGTTGAAACAATGTTTGGAAAATATCGGGCGAGAGGTTGTTGCAGGCATTGTTGCAAGCATGTATTTGCATGAATATGCCAGCGTTCTGGCCGATAGCCCGATTCTAGCATGTTAACTCCGTTAACTAACGCATTTAAACGGGTAATAGTAAATATATTTTCACGAGGTGAAAGATAGAAAAGAATTTTCCATTCCACAGAATTTTCCATGTAACAGTAAAATGGATCAATGTTATCCATTTTTTATTGAATTAAATACAGGACAAATACACATCTGACCTGCATATTGTATAATGTTTAAAATAAATAGATATCGGACAAATACTTCCCCAAAAATGTTTGATTGAAGAGTTTGTGGTAAGTTTCCAAATGTTGTCTAAATTTCTGGCAAAAGGTTCTTGATTAAACGATTTTTCCAATAAACATAGCTAATTAGAGTATCGCAGGTTACTTTGTAACATTCTGAAAAGATTTTTGAATGACAAAAACTTAATAACATTTTACATATAGCAACGATTGGGCCCCGTTTGCATAATAAAGCTATTTATTCACCCATTCTTACATGTACAGCCAGCAAAGAGATCTTGATGAATTAGAAACAATATCTCTGTCGTGGAATTGGTCACTCTATTCCTTTTTGAATGCCACAGAAATCAGAAACGTATACTTTTGTTACAGATGTTGACATACAGTAAAACAAGGATAAACGCGGGTGAAATAATGGAATTGGTATGCAATGATACACAATGTTTAGTCACAATGGCAGACGTAGCATTGCCATATTTGATTCGGAAATGTATCTCCGCTGTCATATACATCAGTTGGATTTTACTGTTATATGGGTGGACAATCGTTCCTGGTCTCCTTGTATTTTTTTTTGTTTCCTTATTTCGTATTTCATTGACAAGATTTGATCTTGATTTACGACGAAGTGCTTCACATGTGGGAGAGGAACGCCTTGGATACCTTCGAGAAGTTCTGACGAGCATTCAGTCTATCAAACTTAATTGTTTGGAACATATCTACGAGAACAAGATTAAAAAAACAAGATGGTAAGTTTAAACCTAATTACTGTTTTCCTTCCACATGCAGTCATGCACTGACTAATCTTTGCGATACATACACTGAACTAAGGTAAAGGGTTTCAATATAGATCGAAGCATGCAAGTTTCACATTCATATGCATGTCACATTATTATGACCTTAAGATAACTATAGATAAACATATAGCTAACAAATTAAGCAACGTTTGCTAACGTTTAAATCCTGAGAATTCCTATTGGTAAATTCATTTGTTTTCAATTGAAGCGCGTTAATGTTTTGGAACCGGTTCGGGAAATATTTTTCATGAGGTTTATTAATTTTTGGCAAATATTCAATGCATGGCACCACCAATAATGTTTTGGGAAAGACAGATAACAAGTGTACTTATTCTTAAATTTCGTTTAAATATTGTTTGGCAAAGATTCTTGTGCGTAGTATTTTGTCCAATATGGGATACCTCGTGGAAGCTAAAATTTTCTTCCATTGAATACCAGCGAAAGAAATAAACCGACAAGTTGTTTTAAAAGTCTGATGGCTTGCGGTCAACCCTTTAACCTACTGGTTGGAAAATTTAA
>CACRXK020009637.1:0-14462 GCA_902702795.2 Paramuricea clavata
TAACTGAACTTAATTTTGCTGACTTTGCAATTTAATGACGTTTCTCGTCGTGTCGACGACGTGAGAACCAGTGTTTTGGCGTTGTGACTGCGACGTGAGAACATCATCACTAAAGATTAAAGTTATATAAAAGGTATTTATGAAAATTTACGTTCGTTAAGATTATAAAAGGTATCTGTGCACATTTGCGTTATTTTAGATTGCAGAATGACGGTAACATTTTGAAAGAGTACTTGTTAAACTTGGTATTAAATTAATAGTTTGTCGCCATATTGATATTTGCATAATTTGTTTTGAATATAAATAAAATGCCTCAGCAAATATGCAAATTTTGCTAATTTAAACTCAAAATAGTTTTGTTGTATGTATTTATATAAATCTACAAATGATTGTGTTATGTTCTAGAAACATGGGGGCTGCAAATCTAATAAAAAACTTAAAATTATAAACTTATATTTTTAAAATTCTATTTTTTCATGTATCTTTCACTGACCAGTGCACATAAAAATTACATTTTATCATCTTTTAAAATTTGGCTAAAGACCCATTAAATATTTGGTTGATATAAAGCCTTTCCTATCTGTGACATTACTTTTTAAAACCAATATAAATTGATAGTTTTTTGTTGTTATCAGATGGAGTGGACAATGGAACATAACATAATTTATTGTCGAGATATTCTGTTGGTAAATCCATTCCAAAGCAAGAAGGGATCAGTGGAACGAGGTAGCCTATGGACACAGATTGCTGACAACATGAATTCTTTGGTGAGCCCTAAGTTTATTGTGACACAAAGATCAGTTCGAGAGCACTTGGCAGTCTTGCAGAAAAAGTACCAAAAGAAAATGAGACAGGAAGAGGAGGCAAGTGGTATCTCTCCAGAGAAAACAGAGCTTGATATCCTACTTGAGGAGATTTATGTAGCTGAGCAGATTGGTGAAGAAGAGCAAGAAGAAGCAAGCCGAATGAATCAAGAAAAAACTGACCAGGAACAAGCAAGAGCAGATGATGTGAGACGGACTGCAATGGAAACATTCGCAGAAACTCAAAAACGAAATGGCGATGAAAAGGAGAAAAAAACGAAAAGGAAACGAAGAAGTGGAGGAGAGATGGTGGATTATTTGAAGGAAAAATTCGAGAGTGAGCAAAAGGTGCGAAAAGAGGAAATGGAAGTCAAATACAAAATGTTAGAATTGGAGGAGAAGAAACACACTGCAAACGTGGCGATGCAGAAGGATGCCAGCAAGCAACAAATGGAGATGCTACATGCAATGCAGGACCAGAACATCCAACAGCAGAAACAGCAGCAGCAGCAGTTTCAACAACACATGCAACAAACTGCAAACTTGCAAATGATGCTCATGCAAAACCAGCAGGAGCAGCAACGGGCAATGCTAGAATTTTTTAGTAAACTAACTAACAAGAACTGAACATTAGAAAACAATTTGCCAAAAAAACTTTCTAGATTCATATTTGATCTTTTTATGTGACTATATGCAGGTATAGTGCCTGTTATGTACACTGTGTTTATTGCTTGAACATCATAGACATACAAGATGGGGAGGGGGGGGGAGGGGGGGAAGTTGTCCCCCATGTTGTTGGGCAGACAAGGCCTTGCATGTTGAGTTGTTGATATTTTTATCCACTTTGTCTTTGTGAAACAATGCATCATTTCATAAAAGTAACAATGTAACATGTTTAATATATCTTTACATACCTCAAAAAGTAGTCATTATATATAGTATAAATTGTTTACATCATGCAAAATTCAAATGTGAGCCATAATGTGAGTAATATACACCACTTATTATTTTCCAGTGGCAGACACAAATGGGGGTGCAAATTTACACTGCTAAAGCAATTATTCGGGCTTCAAGAAATTATTGCCCTCTTAGTTTCTGCCACTGAAACAACAAGACTATAATAACACATGGGATATAAAATCATGCAAAATACTCATTTAGAGCAGGTGGGTCTAATTCAAAATACATGGATGTAGTGTTTTTGTATAGACATGTTAAGGCATTCCTTAACAGAGCCCCAACTATATACATTTTGCCGACTTGGCTGAGTCTAATTTTCAAATTCTTTTTAAAGTCTAAAAATTTGAAATAATTTACAATATCACCGAATAGCCATTCCACTGACACCCGTACTTGACTCATGGAACGGTTGAAATCTTGCATTTCCTCGGTAATGCCTTCTCGACGAAAGGGTGCTTGAAGGTGCATCCGAAGTGGGTAGGCCGGGTCACCATAAATGCACATTGGTTCGCCTTGTCTGGAGAATGCAAATTGCCTCATGTTGTTGTACAGGCCAGACTCGCCAAGCATCCGTGCATCATGCATCTTCCCCTCTATTGAGAATATTGCACAAATGTTACATTATGTAAATGTTATTTACAGGTGATAGGGACACCATTTGATATATAAATCACTACCGTAGGAAGCAACTTTGTATTGCGGGGGGGGGGGGCTGATTAGTTAGGGTTGATTATTAGGTCATTATTTCCCTCTCAAACTTCACAGATTATCGTTAGTTTACAACGGCCCTGTTTCAAATACTTTGATAAAATTGTCAAGTACCAGCTTTAATATAGACACTGACATAGTACCTGCTGGAAAAAAATTAAATTTTATGCCTTGGTTTACTAGAAACTTACCAACTGGTCCATATAAATTAGCAATAATTCCATTGGGCAAGGCCACAGATTGGAACTTTAGGGCGTGGACTCGTTTATGACCATTATATACGACTCTTTGGTTTTTTCCAGGTCTACAAATTTGTCTGACCGTCCCATCTACGAAACCAAAGCAGTTGGTAAGGGCTGCTCCTTTGTTCGATACGGCTGTAGCATATGTCTCAAGAGCTTCTGGGTGTAAAATCTGATGATTCCACTCTGTCAGACGATGGCCATGGATATCAAAAATTAAACTGATCATTTTATTATTAATCATAGCTAATTCAGGAACTGGTCTACCAAAGGTAGGAATCAGGTCAGAATACCTGCAAGGATAGGCAAACCTCTTGAGCAGAATGCACAAGGCTTCTTCTCGTCCACAAATAGTCCCTTGGTAACATTTTACAATTTCTGGAATCCTTAGCGTATCCGCAAGTCCTGGTATATCATTCTTTTCCACTCTAAATTCAGTTTTGCATTCAACTTCGTCCTTTAACTCTAGGTCAAAGGCTGGATAGCTTGTGTACGGATACTCAGCATTCAGAGAAGTATATTGTTGGTACAACAGCAAAAACTCTTCTTCGTCCAATAAACCTTCGTCAAAACCAATAAGCAGCAAATCACGAACGGATTTGAAGGATGCCATTCACATATTTCACAGAAAAGTGGTGAAATTATAACAGTTTTCGGTTGCCGTTGTGCGTGGCGATATCGAACATCTTAACATGGCGGATGTTTACAACACGACGGCGTTCTCTCCCCAGGCAATTCCCGGTTTCAGCGTTGCCGTTGCCGCCGGCGATGCGCAATCTTGAAGTCTCTAATACCTAACCCTAATACCTAACCCTAATACCTAACCCTAACCCTAACCTATATTGGTGCGCGAAACATGGAATGATAACCCAAATTGCGCTCTGTGTTGAGGGGTTAGGGGTTAGGATAAAACGCGGATGCGGACGGACGGACCTGCCTCGTTGGAAAGAGCCTGGGAACGAGGTTGCCTCGTCCCCAGGCGCTATAAAATCACATCAATCTCGTTCCCCGAGCCTGCGATCCTCGGGAAGGAACGCGAGGCTCTGGGATAATCCGTTGCCGGAAGCCAGGAATCCTGGCTAAGATTGAACTAGCATTCCATTTCAACGGCCAATCAGATTCCTCCCTGAAACGGATTATCCCAGAGCCTCACGTTCCTTCCCGAGGATCGCAGGCTCGGGGAACGAGATTGAAATCACATATGGTTCACATTCTCGTACCCAGAGCCCTTCTTACGCGCGGTGTGACGAGGGGCTCTGGCCAAATCCACATTCCGAACTGGCATCTGATTGGCTAGTTCTAACACCGGATATTGTTTTCTTACCATGTTTTTATGGTATCCGGTTATGGATTTGGCCAGAGCTGCACGTCTCACCGCGCGTAAGAAGGGCTCTGGGTACGAGAATGATATGGTTCACATACGAGTCACTATGTAAAAGGTTTACATGAAGTAGTGCGTCGCATTATAGGCGCGCAAAGGGGAATGGGACACCCGTTCCGCACGTTATCAACAATATAGTATTGTAATTGTTAAGCTTAACAACACAATAAGTTATTGGGTTGTTACTGGAAAGAAAACCGCAAGCATTGCACAAAAGTTTTAGTTATAAGTGTAACTGTCTTGGGATGGTGGCGGAGGGGTGGCGTGTGGGTAAATCCCGGCAGCTTTATTCCTGGGTTAGGGTTAGGGGTTAGTGGTTAGGGGGGTGGGGGTTAGGGGTTAGGGTTAGGGTTAGGGTGGGGGTTAGGGTTAACAACCCAATACTTATTGGGTTGTTAAGCTTAACAATTACAATACTATATTGTTGATAACGCAAGAATCGCCTGAATGGGATTATGATAATAAGCTGTCGAACATAAAACAAGTAAACAGTAGATCTAAAATTCTAAATATATTAATATAAATGGCCTTCATGTATATCACCAGAAAGAAATAAAGCTATCCTTACCTAAATTATTCAAAATATTGTTGATCGTTTGCATCGTGTATACTGCATGTAAATAAGCTCGTAACTGAAATCCTGAGACAAATCTTGCGAACGCAATACAAAATAATGTTTCATCGCTCCTTTGTTTAAAAAAACTTCCTGTAGCTGCAGATTTTTAAAATAAATTCCTCATTATGATAAGTCTGATAAGGACACATTGTCATTTTTCCAACAGCCTCGTTGACCTCTTCAAGTGTTGACATCTCGGAATCATTTAAAGGGTCAAATGATATCAAATATCATCTGACTGTAGTGTAATCACATGTTTAATTGAACAATTTGAAATGTTATTTTCTCAAAAAAAAATGGCGAAAAGAGCCCCAAAACTGTTGAAAAACCACGATTAGCAAGAAACAAAATACCCAATGGGCAATGGGGTAAAACGCGGCGGATATGGTGTAAAATGTACTTTTCATGTCTTTAAGGTTACAATATATGATAAGACTCTGATTTTGTCCAAAAAAAAATTTTTATATAGTTATATTAAGTAAAGATATATCTATCAATTCCAGCAACTTTTTTAAGAAAATGTTAAAAAACGACCGAGATATAGGGGAACATGCTATGACCACTGAATAGCTTCGCGCGAAACTTGTAATTATGATTGACTCGAATTGTCAGTTCTGACCTCTTGCGGTTAAATACAATTAGTAAGGAACTGGTCTAAGCCAAAACGCAAACGCAGTAGAAAAGTCACCGAAGCCAACATCGCGCATAGCTTGAACTTCGAGAAACTCTGTAAATACTATATTATAAGCTTTCTAATGTTGTCGCAGTGATATATGCCTCCGAACAATAACATATACAGTCAAGGTGTGAAATTCACTAAAGTATATCATATACTTTAGTGAATTTCACACCTTGATATTTGACGCCAGCAAAGTTCGCACTTTGTGGTTTGGCCACAGCCTCGTCCCTGGCGCTTTGATGTGCTTACTTGTTGCGTTTGGCCACAAGTGGATTAACATTGGGGGCGGAGACACTCTCCTCCGCAGAGGCTTTTTTGTTTTCTTTCTATATATAAAGTTTGACTTGCGGGCAGTAGCGGGCTAAGCAGAGAAGTGGGCACGCGGGGGGTGACGGGAAGAATGAAATTCCGTCTTTCCCCACGAGCTTGGTAGTGTGATTCCCTATTATCTCCAAATGTCCACAATGCCCCCCTTTTAACCCCGCGCGCTCGCTCCGCCCGCGTGCCCACTTCTCTGCCTAGCCCGCTACTGCCCGCAAACTCTATAGTCAAACTTTATATATAGAAAGAAAACAAACTATAATATAGAAAGAAAACAAACTACAAAGATCTACAAAGCCTCTGCGGAGGAGAGTGGGGCGGAGAAATGACAGAAGAGTGGAAACCTCGCCAAATCTTATATGGTCATTTGAAGACAAAGCAAAATTACCCAATCTCCTCGACAAAAAAGAGTTTAACGACAGAACGTTTTATCCTGTGATCCGATTCGGCCCAAACTTGACCACAATGTTAATAATAAAGGAACTAAAGTGTGTTCGCGTTTTCGATTTAGTGCATTATTTTTCAATTTAGAAGCATCTCTTCAACCGCTTATACCCGCGCAAGATAAGTCAAGTTGTCTGCTTTATATCAGAGCGAATACAATAGCTATCAAAAAATGCGAGCACACTTTTCTTCTTTGGACATTTGAGATGAGAAATATGATATTTTGGGAGCTCCTGAGTTAAACGGTCTGTCGTTAAATCTCGTGGCGCAGGAGGTGCTATTTTCAATAGATGTCTCATTGCGACTACAGGTTAAAACGTGGTGAATTTTGGTTAAAACAGTAGCTTCTAGTCTTCTACAGTTAGTTATCATTGCATGTACCAAATTTGAGAAACGTAACTAAAAAATTGAGCACGCAGTGACAATTTTTCTGAAACAGGAATCTATCATATGATGTAACCTTAAAGGGAAATAGTAATAAAAATTAAGATTCTCCCATTTGGATGAATGGTTCAATATTAAAAAACTCCAAATCTAAAGTTAAACAAATGTACAAAGTTCTAAATGATTTGGCTCCAAGTTCGCTCGCTACTCTTTTCGTTCGCAAAAGAAACATATAACAAAATATGATCTTAGGGGCTCCTCTACTTCACTACAACTACCTTTGCCAAAAACTGTTATGATGGGGCTAAATTGTGGAACTCATTACCTGCTGATATGCGTGATTCAGATACATTATCAACATTCATAAATGCAATTGACGTTTATAATTTCTAATATAATGCTATTAATTTTGTACATAATTGTTTTGTAGTTAATTGTAGTTTAGTGTATATAATATTTTGTTATATAATATAATGTGATCAACACGCCCCTCGTGGAAATCAGCACATAGTTGACGGGGCCAGCGTGTGACCTTTGAAATAAAGTTTACCGTACCTACCTAGGGTCTTCTTCGTGATGGCGCGCGAAAAATGAAAAGACCTTGGTACGTATATAAAGGTGCCTGCAAACGAAACAGGCGTTTATTCAGGTGGGGCTAGTGGTAAAGGCTCTTCTAAACTCCGTTGTGATTGCAAAATCATTGTGCATTCCGTCATCTTAAATATGCGGGCGTATTTTCCTTTAGAAAGGAAAGTAGAGCAATTAGTTGAGGAACACACGCGTTTGGATTGCGGCCAAATCGCTATTTTTGACGAAAGCTCGTCCATAGAGATTAGTCTCCGGGGCGCATGAGTTAGTGCGTTCGACTGTTATATTAGAAATGATTTCACGCGCTAAATCTTTCAAGTGAAGTTCGATCATGTTCAATTGTTCAAACTATCTTCAAAATAATTAAGGTAGAAAATATCTCTCTTTGCACGTGGGCTTGCACTGGCGAGAATCGAACCAGTGCCCTCTCGCTCCCTAAGCGAGTCTTCCCGAGCCGATATGTGGCCAAGAAGACAGAAGTTTCGGTTCTTCCAATTTTTGAAATTTGCCAAGAAAAATCTCAGATAAACTCTTCAATCATCCTTGCACGCAAAAAACGTAACTCCTGATAGCAGCCGTCACTCTAAGTTTTCTGTTTAAAGAAAAGTAAGAATATGCGAGATTACTTCTATTTTCCGACCGTCTTTGTAAATTTAGACAGGAACGTATGCGGGTTATAGTCGAGGAAGACACGTCGGTAGTATCAACAGTACTCGCCACATCGATGCGCCGCACTGTGCGTTACGTCTTCCGACAAGAAACTGGAGTAATTAGTGAGGAACCGATTGCGTATAAGGAGAAAACTCTAGTGTGCGGTGCACTTTTGTAAGTTTTTCGTCACTCGTGACGCGTAATACAAAGTCCAACGTACTCAACGTGCTGAATATTTTTTTTGTGACGAATGAACATTTCCTCCACGTGTGCGCGCTCGAAAAGCTATCACTTTTCATTGTAGATCGAATAGGCATGCGTAATAAAACATAAGACAGAACGAAAATAATTATATATTTTCCTTTTGTCTTATGTTTTACTACGCATGCCTATTCGATCTACAATGAAAGGTGATAGCTTTTCGAGATTTTCAAAAGAAAAGTTTAAAAAAGTTTTAAAAAAGTTTTAAAAGTTAGATTAGGGTTAGGGGTTAGTGGTTAGGGGTTAGTGGTTAGGGTTGCATGGGGTTAGAGTTAGTGTTAGGGGTTAGATGCCGCGAATTTATCATTATGATAATTTCAAAATGTGCCGCGAATTTATCATAATGATAAATTCGGACGTGTTTAAGAATTTACTCATATAGTAAATTTAAAGGTGGAGCTCATGCTGAAATTGTGCCATAATTCAGGAACGCGACCATTTATCATTTTTGGCTGAGCCCTGTGACTAATACTTTCACTACCAGATGACCCAGTTTTGTTGAACTTCCCTCGTCTATGATAATACTGCATGTTTACCCCACTTTGCTTTGTTTGGTGTTTCCCAATACTGCCTTTTGTTTAATCTATTATGCTCCTCTACCTACTCATTTTTTTGATCATCAAAACACGGAGGAGTAATGGTCGCTTTCAAAACAGCATTTGAAGTGTGGGCTTGCGCTATAAGGTCACATTTAAATTTGAATTTGAACTGTCGACTTGCATAACATCACCACTGGGACCTGCCTCAACCTGATTTTGTAGTTGCTCATTAGGTTGGTTTACAAGAATTCTAATCGTAGGGCTCTCGACTCTCTATCTTGTCGATCTTTTAAAAGTAAGAAATACATCGTGCTATAGTCTAAGATCTAACGAAGGCACACTGCTTGAAGACTACAGTACAAAAACAAAGAAAACACTCGGTGACAGAGCATTTGTAACCTCCGCTCCAAAAATCTGGAATGAATTACCTATGTATATTAGAAATCTGCACAACTTTAGTATTTTCAAGAAATTAGTTAAGACTTATTATTTTGAAGAAGCCTTTAATGTAAATACTTCATGTAACATATTATCTATATAATCTTCTTTATATTTTTAGTTAGTAACCATTCAGCATAGAATAATTTTAGTGTAATTATGTTTTGTGATGGGCATTTGATCATCATACTATAACATGTTAATTTGCGCAATATAAATATTAAATATTATTATTATTATTATTATATATATCTATTTATTATATACACAAGGTCTGGATATGAGGTATTCTGCAATTTGATTGGTTCTCTACTAGCAGGATATTAGCTCATATCCTGCTAGTAGAGAAAAACAAAATGACGGCCAATCTGAATTTACTGACGCCATTTTGCAACCGAGAAAACGGCAAGTTGTCGCTTTTTATAGCCTTTACAGGATTAAAAACACAATGAAAAGACTCACACAAATAGTTTTCAGGTTAGCAAATACATTTTTAAAATCTAAAATGGTTAAAAATATATATTTTTGAAAAAATAATCGGCCGAAAGAGCGAAGATAAAAACATAAACAAAATAGAAAAATATTGAAAATATTTATATATATATAGGTAATATAAGTAATAAAAGAAAAGAAAGAAATGAAAATCTATTTACAAAGTACATATATAATATTATAATGGTGTAATTGTTTGTGACCTCTAAAAAGTGTTCTTTTATCGCATTTTTAAATATGATACTAAGAAGTGATATTTTCCAAATTAGAGTCAAGTTCATTCCATATATCAACACAAAACTGTGGCATTCGGCTGTTAACCGAAAGGTTGATGGTTCAAATCCACACAGGGGAGCTTTTCACTCAATTTTGGGCTCAAAAATATTTTAAAAGTTTGTCAAACGTTCAAGCAAATTTGAAGTCCTTCCCTCCAAGCACGCGGGCTTGCACGGGAATCGCACCCAAAGCGAGAATATACCATTAGACCAACAAGCCGACATGTGCCCAAAAAGTGAAAAGTTTCCGTTGTTTGATTGTGTCAAATTTCCCAAAGAAAAGTCTTAGATAAACTCTTCAATCATTCCTGCAAGAAACAAAACAACGTAGCTCCTCATAGCAGCAGTCACGGTAAGTTTTCTCTTTAAAGAAAAGTAAGAATATGTGAAATTACTTCTATATTTCCGACGGTCTTTGCCTTTAGATAAGAAAGTAGAGTAATTAGTGAGGAACACAAATCTGGATTAGCGCAACATCCATATTTTATGTGGAAGACTCGTCCAAGTAGATTCGTCTCTGTGGCGCAATGGGTTAGCGCGTTCGGCTGTTAACCGAAAGGTTGATGGTTCGAATCCATCCAGGGACGTTTTGTGTTCGATCAATTTTGGCAGAAAAATATTTTTTCCAATAAAACCGTTTCAGGCGGTAAAACTTTTCAGCAAATTTGAAGTTCATGGTCAACCTATCTTCAAAGTAGACAAGGTAGAAAATTAACAAACTTATGTTGGTAGGGAATTAAGTTCTCCTGATATTTTCATGTTGTTGCATCCCATCAAAAGCCCCGTTTACACTACACTCATTTTTGGCACGGCACTCTTAAATAATGGCACGCGGACCAAATTTTTAGGCACGGCACTCTTAATTTTCGCAGTGTAAACGCAAAATTAAGGGTCCGCGTGCCATAATTATTTGACGGGCCGAGACCTCTTCAAGGAGGTAGTCTCGGCCCGCTTAAAATATAGCACGCGGCCCTAAAACTAATTACGCATGCGTATTCCTTGAAAAAGAAAACAAGATGGCGTCAAAAACAAACCCTACTTACACTTAATTGTGCTCTATATATATCGGATATAGAGTGCTGATAATTAGATAAAAGTCAGCCATGAATTTATCCAATTCAAGGCACTCTATATCCCATATTCATGGACCACAAGTGACCAGAGGTTTGAGTGTATAATCATTCGGAATATGTTATATTGTATGGTCATCAAACTTAGCTTTGAAATAGACTGCATACACTGCTTCTGTCCCTAAAACTGTACTACTTATGTCTACCTGGTGAAATATTCAGCTAAAGCATCACGGATTAACTCTGCGTCTGGTGCTGGCGTTTCATCAATTGGAAGTATTGGTTCCTCAATAAGTACTTCAATCAGTGTTAGCCCAATCAGGAAGAAATTCATTTTCATGTAACACGCATGCAGAAGGCCTGTACAACATGTGCCAGAGTACTTACATCCATGTACACCCGCTTTTTGAATCTGATGTATCTTCCTTTTCACCTACCAAAGGTGTTTTCTACAGTCATTCGTGCACGACGATAGTTAAAAACACTTGACTTCTTGTTGCCTCGTTCCTATAGGCTAGGGTAGCCCTTTAACACCCATGATAACAGCCGATAGGCTGGGTCCGCAAGAATTACTGGTGGCATCTCCGCCCCACATATTTCCCTATTGAGGTCATCTGGCAAAAGACAGTTATCCCTTCCTTTTGCAAAAATGGCTGAGTTCGAGAAAACCCGCGCATCATGTACGCTTCCTGGCCAACCGATAACTGCGTCCCTGAATATATAATTACAATCTACCACAGCCTGCATAAGGACGCTATGAAACCCCTTACGGTTGAGATAATCTGTGTGATTTTTGTTAGGTGCCAGTATCGGTATGTGAGTTCCATCTACTGCGCCCGCACACATGGGAAAGCTCCATATGTCTCTTCATAACCTCTAATGACTCGCAAAAGGTCATCACCCTTAGGGAAGCTGATAGCATGGCATACTTCTTTAATGCACTGGCACACAAACGACCGTGAAACTCCGAATAAGTTGCCAATTGTGCGGTATTCAGCCGTGGATGCTAGATAATACAATGTAACTGCCAGCCGTCGCTTCGCTGAAACTGCTTCTCGAAGATGTGTATTTTAATGAGCTATTTCGGGCTCAACCTTTCTGAGAATAAATGTAAACGTTTCTTTCGTAACTCTGAAGTTAGCATACCATAGCTCGTCGTTGTAGGTGTCGTCCACCATCTCAAACCAGATCTGTGTTCGTGGGTGCATCCACAGTGTTCTAGTTCTTTGGCGATGAAAAAAAGCTAGTGCAATTTCAGTGAACTCTTTTTACCTTTACTTTTTATGTTGTTCGAAGCGCTATTCTACGTACACGGTTATCTTTTGCCAAGCGTAAACGTCTCCGTTTTGTCACATAAAAATACCAAACAAGTGCCGAGTTTGCTGTTTTTACATCATCCATTTTTTAAAATGTCCGCGAATTTTACTTTAAGAATTTAACCGCTGAAGTTTGATTTAAGGGCGCAGTAGGGCGCAGTATTTAAGCGGGCCGTATTCAAGAGTAGGGGTGCTAGTGCATCTTGATGGCCCGCCAAAATTTGTAGTGTAAACGATGCAGATTTTTCAAGAAAATGGTCCGCGTGCCATTATTTAAGAGTGCCGTGCCAAAAATGAGTGTAGTGTAAACGGGGCTCAAAGCTCAGCTGATCTGAGAATGAATGTTTTACTCAGGATTGTAATTTGTGTGCTCTTTAATATAGTTTGTTGTATGTATCTTAAAAAGGCCATTAGCTTGTTTGCCCCATCCATTTGAGTATTTGATTAACCCATTTAATAAGCACCAACACGTACTGTCCCCTTGATGAGTAAAATTGTTTGGCGTTAGACAGTCGAGTAAAATAACAAAGTAGGGCGCAATGCGACTCAATTGGTTAATTGACTCCATTGCTGCCTTATTTCTGGTGTCCCTGAGGTAAGGACTGTTAATGCGACAGCTAGCCGGAGTAAGCGAGACCTCACTGTGTGGTTATTTTTATAGTGGAAATGCCTTTCAGTTTGTATGGACAATTTGACTGGCTCAGTTTTCAGATCTCACTTGAACAAGGAAAGATCTCAGTTATACCGCGGAAAGATATTTTATGGCTATATAAATATTAAATGGACTGACTTGGTCAAAATAAAGTCAAAACAAATAAATTTGGTCATGAAAATATTGTGAAAACAATAGCATTGTGTTGGCAAGGAAATGATAAATTATTCGGCCAACCTGGCCAGCATGACTTCCACATTGATATAGCCCCTATGGCTATAATCTATTCTTGCTCTACTTGCAGAATGTTCCCACAATGGGTGAAAATCCATACCAAGCAACATGTTTCAAAATTAAAGTAAAAAATTTGCTTGATTTTCATTATTTTAATTAAACTTGCATGGTGGTCAAATTAGCAGTAACAAATTTAAAAACCTAACTGTACAATCACGTTGCATGTAATACGGTATTATTATAACTTTGTAGCTCCATGGGCTATTCTTTGGCTGTTACACGTTTTGATGCCTTGAGCCATTTCTTGTAGTAAATATAACACATTCCAACAAAATTATAGAGAAAAGTCAGTGCTATAGTTCTGCCAGTTAGGTCTGGCAAAAGCTAGTGTACCACTACTCTTGCTATTTGAACATTCAAAACAACTTGTATTAATTTCTTGTCCACATGACTTACATCGCCCTACATGAGAAATGTCCATTATACTTATAAATAGTGACAGTACTTACCAATACCATATGAAGACACTGAAGATGTATTGGGTCACTTACAGATCCCAGGCTCCGATTACAGGGAAATTTACTGTAGAGCAGAGCCGGAACTGTTCAGTTAGACATTACTGATTATAATAACCCATTGAGTACTAGCTCTCTCCCGTTTACAAGTAAAATTGTGTATAGTGTTAGACCAAGTAAAATAATAAAGTAGGGTGCACTAGGGCACAATGCATCTTAATTAATATGGTATGTCAAATAAATTGACTCAGGTAATTTTTAACATATAAATTCTGGCATTTCTATAAGCCTGTCTAATGTCAGGCAATTTTACTTGTCAAGGGGACAGTCTTGTCCAATTAATAAACGGATTACTTGTATTTCTTAACTATCCCAAAGTTTCATTTTACATTTCAATATATCAAATTAATCTATGCAGATCTAAGAGAGAAAGTTGATAAATAATGTCTATAACTGAACAGTTGGGCTGAACTCCAATACTGGGACACCAGCTCTGAAGCTGCTCTCAAACATGTTATGAATCATCGGTCAATTTAATCGGTTAATTGTCAGGGCACAATTTAGGTCAATGGCAAGGGCAGAGAATGCATTGGCTGGCGCACACCCTTCATTCCTACATATATCTAACTACAACTAATGGCTGTGGGATTTATAGAACTCTGATAAACTATGTTGGGCAGATGATCGTAAACATCCGAATATACATTTCGTTCCGCATTAGCATTTTTGATCGGCTGAACCTTTTGGAATCCCCTGCGCTGCATTAATAAGTACCTGTCCAAAAATATGTCCATGAGCTAACAAACAGAGCCGAAAATAAGGCCTATATTCGGGATCTCCTGAGTGGGATTATACACAGGAGAGCTTATATTTGGGGAGGGGGGGGGGGGGGG
>CACRXK020009638.1:0-18821 GCA_902702795.2 Paramuricea clavata
TATCATAGGTTAGGAGATTATGAGAAGGCCATTGACTATCACGAAAAAAATCTAGAAATAAGCACTACTATTGGCGATCGATCAGGAATAGCAAGAAGCAATGGCAATTTGGGCAATGCCTACGATAGTTTAGGAGAATATCAGAAGGCCATTGACTATCACAAAAAATATCTAGAAATAAGCACTGCTATTGGCGATCGATCAGGAATAGCAAGAAGCAATGGCAATTTGGGCAACACCTATCATAGGTTAGGAGATTATGAGGAGGCCATTGACTATCACGAAAAAAATCTAGAAATAAGCACTGCTATTGGCGATCGATCAGGAATAGCCAGAAGCAATGGCAATTTGGGCAATGCCTACGATAGTTTAGGAGAATATCAGAAGGCCATTGACTATCACAAAAAATATCTAGAAATAAGCACTGCTATTGGCGATCGATCAGGAATAGCAAGAAGCAATGGCAATTTGGGCAACACCTATCATAGGTTAGGAGATTATGAGGAGGCCATTGACTATCACGAAAAAAATCTAGAAATAAGCACTGCTATTGGCGATCGATCAGGAATAGCCAGAAGCAATGGCAATTTGGGCAATGCCTACGATAGTTTAGGAGAATATCAGAAGGCCATTGACTATCACAAAAAATATCTAGAAATAAGCACTGCTATTGGCGATCGATCAGGAATAGCAAGAAGCAATGGCAATTTGGGCAACACCTATCATAGGTTAGGAGATTATGAGGAGGCCATTGACTATCACGAAAAAAATCTAGAAATAAGCACTGCTATTGGCGATCGATCAGGAATAGCCAGAAGCAATGGCAATTTGGGCAATGCCTACGATAGTTTAGGAGAATATCAGAAGGCCATTGACTATCACAAAAAATATCTAGAAATAAGCACTGCTATTGGCGATCGATCAGGAATAGCAAGAAGCAATGGCAATTTGGGCAACACCTATCATAGGTTAGGAGATTATGAGGAGGCCATTGACTATCACGAAAAAAATCTAGAAATAAGCACTGCTATTGGCGATCGATCAGGAATAGCCAGAAGCAATGGCAATTTGGGCAATGCCTACGATAGTTTAGGAGAATATCAGAAGGCCATTGACTATCACAAAAAATATCTAGAAATAAGCACTGCTATTGGCGATCGATCAGGAATAGCAAGAAGCAATGGCAATTTGGGCAACACCTATCATAGGTTAGGAGATTTTGAGGAGGCCATTGACTATCACGAAAAAAATCTAGAAATAAGCACTGCTATTGGCGATCGATCAGGAATAGCAAGAAGCAATGGTAATTTGGGCAATGCCTATGATAGTTTAGGAGAATATCAGCAGGCTATTGGCTATCACAAAAAAAATCTAGAAATAAGTACCACTATTGGCGATTTATCAGGAATAGCAAGAAGCAATGGCAATTTGGGCAATGCCTATCATAGTTTAGGAGAATACCAGGAGACCATTGACTATCACAAAAAAGATCTAGAAATAAGCACTGCTATAGGCGATCGATTTGGAATGGCAAGAAGCAATGGCAATTTGGGCGATGCCAGTTATAGTTTAGGAGAATATCAGAAGGCCATTGACTATCACAAAAAAGATCTAGAAATAAGCACTGCTATTGGCGATCAATCACGAATAGCAAGAAGCAATTGCAATTTGGGCAATGCCTATGATAGTTTAGGAGAATATCAGAAGGCCATTGAATATCACAAAAAAGATCTAGAAATCAGCACTGCTATTGGCGATCGATCAGGAATAGCAAGAAGCAATGGCAATTTGGGCATTGCCTGTCATAGTTTAGGAGAATATCAGAAGGCCATTGACTATCACAAAAAAGATCTAGAAATAAGCACTGCTATTGGCGATCGATCAGGAATAGCAAGCAGTAATGCCAATTTGGGCAATGCTTATCATAGGTTAGGGGAATTACAGGAGGCCATTGACTGTCACAAAAAAAATCTAGAAATAAGCACTGCTATTGGCGATCAATCAGGAATAGCAAGAAGCAATGCCATTTTGGGCAATGCCTATGATAGTTTAGGAGAATATGAGAAGGCCATTGACTTTCACAAAAAAGATCTAGAAATAAGCACTGCTACTGGCGATCTATCAGGAATAGCAAGAAGCAATGGCAATTTGGGCAATGCCTGTCATAAGTTAGGAGAATATCAGAAGGCCATAGAATATTACCAAAAAAATGTCGAAATAAGCACTGCTATTGGCGATCGATCAGGAATAGCAAGAAGCAATGCCAATTTGGGCAATGCCTATGACAGTTTAGGGGAATATCAGAAGGCCATTGACTATCACGAAAAAGACCTAGAAATAAGCACTGCTATTGGCGATCGATCAGGAATAGCAAGAAGCAATTGCAATTTGGGCAATGCTTATGATTGTTTAGAAGAATATGAGATGGCCATTGACTATCACAAAAAAGATCTAGAAATAAGCACTGCTGTTGGCGATCGTTCAGGAATAGCAAGAAGCAATGGCAATTTGGGCAATGCCTACCAGAGTTTAGGAGAATATCAGGAGGCCATCGACTATCACGAAAAAAATCTAGAAATAAGCACTGATATTGGCGATCTATCAGGAATAGGAAGAAGCAATGGTAATTTGGGCAGTGCCTATCATAGTTTAGGAGAATATCAGAAGGCCATTGACTGTCACAAAAAAGATCTAGAAATAAGCACTGCTATTGGCGATCGATCAGGAATAGCAAGAAGCAATTGCAATTTGGGCAATGTCTGTGATAGTTTAGGAGAATATCAGGAGGCCATTGACTGTCACAAAATAAATCTAGAAATAAGCACTGCTATTGGCGATCTGTCAGGAATAGCAAAAAGCAATGGCAATTTGGGCATTGCCTATTATAGTTTAGGAGAATATCAGAAGGCCATTGACTATCACAAAAAAGATCTAGAAATAAGCACTGCTATTGGCGATCGATCAGGAATAGCAAAAACCAATGGAAACTTGGGCAATGTCTATGATAGTTTAGGAGAATATCAGAAGGCCGTTGACTATCACAAAAAAGATCTAGAAATAAGCACTGCTATTGGCGATCGATTAGGAATAGCAAGAAGCAATGGCAATTTGGGCAATGCCTATGATAGTTTAGGAGAATATCAGGAGTCCATTGACTATCACAAAAAAGATCTAGATATAAGCACTGCAATTGGCGATCAATCGGGAATAGCAAGAAGCAATGGCAATTTGGGCAATGCTTATCATAGTTTAGGAAAATATCAGGAGACCATTGACTATCACCAAAAAAATCTAGAAATAAGCACTACTATTGGCGATCTGTCAGGAATAGCAAAAAGCAATGGCAATTTGGGCAATGCCTATTATAGTTTAGGAGAATATCAGAAGGCCATTGACTATCACAAAAAAGATCTAGAAATAAGCACTGCTATTGGCAATCGATCAGGAATAGCTAGAGGCAATTGCAATTTGGGTAATGCCTATGCTAGTTTAGGGGAATATCAGAACGCCGTTGACTATCACAAAAAAGATCTAGAAATAAACACTGCTATAGGGGATCGATCAGGAATAGCCAGAAGCAATGGCAATTTGGGCAATGCTTATCACAGTTTAGGAGAATATCAGGAGGCCATTGGCTATCACAAAAAAGATCTAGAAATAAGCACTGCTATAGGCTATCTATCAGGAATAGCAAGAAGCAATGCCAATTTGGGCAATGCCTATGATAGTTTAGGAGAATATCAGAAGGCCATTAACTATCACAAAAAAGATCTAGAAATAAGCACTGCTATTGGCGATCGATCAGGAATAGCAAGAAGCAATTGCAATTTGGGCAATGCCTTTGATAGTTTAGGAGAATATCAGAAGGCCATTGACTATCACAAAGAAGATCTAGAAATAAGCACTGCTATTGGCAGTCGATCAGGAATAGCAAGAAGCAATGGCAATTTGGGCAATGCCTGTCATAGTTTAGGAGAATATCAGAAGGCCATTGACTATCACAAAAAAGATCTAGAAATAAGCACTGCTATTGGCGATCGATCAGGAATAGCAATTTGCCGCGGCAATTTAGGAAGTTCCCATCGATGTTTAGGAGAGTATGAAGTTGCAACATCTCACCTAATAGAATCAATTAGTTTTTTTGATGAAATGTTTTTAGATTCAGTTCCAGAACAAAATCAACTGGCATTCGCGAAGCAATATTTTGAATCTCATACAATTTTAATGAGTTGTTTCCTTTCGTTGAAGCGTGCTGAGTCCGCATTATTGGTCATTGACCTTGGTAGGTGTAAAGAGCTCCATTACTGCATTGAAAAACGTAGGAATTATGTTGATAAGGAGTTGTTCGATTATGCCCGTGCGATATGGAATAGAATTGAGGCCAGAGAAGAACAAATAGAAATAGAAGGATTGCAAACTCTTCTCCACCTAGGAAAAAATGATACATCAATTTTAGTATTCGCTTTTGATTTGGAAGGTGTTCTTAATGCTTGGGTTTTAACTGACAAAGTTATCTTCAGAAAAGTATTAGACGCTCGTCGGGAAACATTTTATCTGCTTATTATGGAACTTTTTGGAAGGGTAAATGTTAAGGTTGATCGAAATTCGTCGTTTTACATACTCGATTCAGTTGCTAACACTATTAACCAAGTGATGTCGCCTTTTGAGCTCCCAAGCGGAACGGCTGCCTCTAAAAATGCGGTTGACAATCCTGCTAGCTATAATCATATCTCTGATCAAAACATTTTGGAAATGTTGTTTAAACTTTTAGTTCATCCTGTAAAAGATCTGATTAGAGGCAATAATCTCATTATTGTCCCTGACCCGCTGTTGTTTTTTACACCCTTTTCAGCACTGATTGATGAAAATAGCTCATATTTATCCAACATTTACAGTGTTCAAATTTCCCCTTCATTGCATACTCTAAAGTGTACGATGGAACAATCCTTTGGCTCAAACTTTGGATTTGCATTGTTTGTTGGTAATCCAACTGTTGGAAAAGTTAGTTTAAACGGAAAATATGTTACACCGGCTGACCTGCCCAATGCCGGTGAAGAAGTTAAATGTCTCTCAAAGGTTTTCCAAGCAAGGCCTTTATTAGGACGCGAGGCAACAAAACATGTAGTGTTGCAGCTTTTAACTGGGGCTAGTATAATCCATATAGCTGCCCATGGAGAACCTACTCGAGGCGAAATAATGCTTGCTTCAATTTCTTCTCTTACTGAGCCGCGCTCGTCTGTTCCTGAACCAGAGTCATACCTTCTCACTCAACGAGATATTCTAAATATTTCTGTGCAAGCTCACTTGGTAGTTTTATGTTGTTGCCATACTGGGCAAGGTGAAATTACTTCAGAAGGTGTCATAGGTATAACTCGAGCGTTTCTTGCAGCTGGGGCTCGCTGTGTTCTTGCCACACTGTGGCCTATTAGCGATTATGCCACAAAGGAATTCATGGAGAAATTTTATGGTGAACTTTGCCAAGAAACACCAGTTTGTGAAGCTTTACGAAGAACAATGAACTACTTTCAGACACATGAAAAAGAGGGATGCCGATCCAGTTGGATCTGGGCTCCGTTTACCATCTATGGGAAGGATGTGAAGTTTGGAAAAGATGAGATTGAAAAAATTAGGGAAAAATCGCATGAGTTTTTTTCCGGTTTCGTCGTGGTATGACTACGATCCTAAAGTTTATGACTAGCGTTACATTAACTATGCTTGAAATCTCCAGCAGGCATCACCCGAATCATTTAAACGTCGTCGAACTTTAACTTAGTCTAATTGGTAACCGCAGCCTGACATAAATTTTTATTATCATGCGGTAGTATGGAATATTTTAGACTGAGCATTCCATTATTATATATTGCTAGTGGAACGTCGACTGTTCAGAATGCTTAAATGTAGCTAGATATACCAATTGTTATTTCGTTAATTGTTTTGAAGAAAATATAATCGATTTTGTTCAGGAAAACGGTTGGTTTGATTGAGTTGCTCTTGATCAAATGTTTTAGCTTATATTGTGCTTGACAATGGACAGAAAAATATTCTGTAATAAAAATAATGTCAATTATTAAAGTCGCTGGTTGACAGGAAAGTAGTAGAGTTTTTCTTATGTAAGTGGAAGAGGGGTTTCATCACATTAAAGTTGCCAAGTTGTTGTATTTGGTACGTGCTTTCGAGAAAATGGAAGAGGAAAATATTTGAACTTGGAAGGTGCTGTGCAGAATGTGTTCGCGTTGCCATGCGCGGAATCTGATATTGCGATAGCGAGTTCACCTAGAAAAGTAGGAGAGAAAATGGATTTTAGCTTTGTGTTTGTGATTTAGAGTTGCTTGTCCGTTGTTCCAACATGAGCTCCACCTTACTATATGAGTAAATTGTTAAACACGTCCGAATTTATCAATGCAATAAATTCGCGACACATGTTGAGCCCTAACCCTACCCCCAACTCCTAACACTAATCCTAACCTCTAACCCTAATTGTTTTGAATCTAACCCTCATCTAATCTTTATCTGAAACTAATCCAATTGTTTTAAAGTCCAAATTTGACATGTCATTGTGCATTACAGTAGGTGTTAAATATATATGGAATCCGATTTACTTTATTTAAACTTATAAACGTCGCGCTTTAGGCTATGAAATAACACCTTTTTGTTTCGTTGCTATAGTAAATTTATTAGCAAATATACGACCAGATTTAAAATGGTCGGACGAAATCCCATTTTCTAACCTTTGGGAATTTCAATTTTAGACAAATTTTGAAGAAATACTAGTATATTTGGAAAAAGTTTGGCATGGCGAGTTTAGAGTGCAAATTTTCAGGTTTTGAGATGTTTTAAATTTCGTGGTGTAGGTATCCCCTTAGCCTTTACCGCAGCTCTGCGGTAGCCCTGGATATAAAGCAGGTACATTATTTTACATAGGTCAAATAATTGGCAATAAAAAGCAAGGCATTGTTTCGCCTAAGTGAAATCCATTTTAAATAATATAACGACTAGGGTTCGTTCGCTCGTGTTCACGCTTTCGAAATTGATGTTGTGCATGCATGGTATGGATATATAGTTGATGATGTGTTAATTAAGTTATTTTAATGATCGCTTTTTTATAATAATTTCTACATACCTGTTACACTAACTTCACAACAGTGGCAACATAATGACTGCTCTGCTACACTCTAAATACCCGGGTGTACTACAACATCAGAATGGTGCGATCATTGCAGCTTCTTATTTAACGTAAATGCTAAAAACCATTGTTGTGTTCGGAAAACACCAAAATTACACCTAATAAGTGCATTAAAACAGCTGTAACACTTATTGGGTGTAAATATATCACGACTGATAGCGTATTTGGTGTTTCCCTAACACACAAATGGCAAAAAAAAAACATTCACGCTATATCGGTCTCTACAGAAATGCAATGCATGATTACATCATTCTGTTGTTCTTGCAACACCCAGAAATTTGGAGTCAGAAATTAGCCAAAAGTGAATGAATAAATGTAAGCAAAAGTATTTATTAAGGTTTGCAGCAAAAAAGTACGGTAATATATTAGAAATATAAATGTCAGGTCAAAAGACAATAAGTGGTCAAGACATAGCTATAAATATAGTTTGAATATTGATATAGTAATATTCAGCCCATGCAGCAAATACTCTGTTTTCGTCACATAAATGGCTGTAAAATATAAGTATATGTTTAATTTATATTTCAATGTAGTTCTAATAATATTTTAGGTGAATATTTTAAAGTACAGTAGATCTTTAAAATATACACTTAAAATATATATATACTTTACTAAGTATTTTGCTATCCTGCAATATATACTTGCATAGCATCACATTATGTGTATAGATTGTTGATGATGTAACAGAGTATTTGTTGGCTGCCTATGTTAAAACTTGACTGGTGGAAGCAACCGTAACTATGCGTTGTAAGATTAATAAAGGTTTTTAATGCAAGATGGATAACATTCCTTATCCTTATTTTCTTTCCGGAACAAGCTAGGGATTTGGTTTTCACTGGAACAAATTCCTAGGAAACAAATAGAATCAAGGGAAATTGCTTTGAAATTAGGAGTTAAAATATCCATATATTTGATTCACGGGTGCACTTATTAGCGAATGTTACAACAACGCTGCCTCACGTTGTTCCTATTCAATATTTCGTAGATTCGCTATTTCTTCGTATCAGTCACTGCACATACATAGTCTAGAAATTGTTGTTGATATTGTTTATTACAACGATATACAAGTAAATTCAAGAAAGTTTACACAAACTTGACCAAAATATTTTTGAAATTGATTGTAGGCATCATATTTCACCATATTTCAGTCGTGTATTTTAATGTCTTTGCTATTTGTTCTCAAAGGCGATATGTGAAAATGACTTATCTTGGCATATGCTGAAAAAGGTTTGTTTTAGGATTATAATATATCATTGTATACAAAACATTTTCAAGGTCGCAAATTTGTATAAACTTTAATTGAAACACCATACGTTGGAGATTGTAACAGAATAAGCATGTTTACTTGCATGTGTGACACACAGACATACCGATTGTGTACTATATTTGTGAGAAATAATATAATAAACTTTATCCAACATTCCACAACGTGGTTAAAGATCAATGGTAGTGAACAATATGAAGCAAGTAATATAAGAAACACAAAAATTCAGCAAATATTTGCACGGAATCACATTCGGACGATGCATTTGAACTATTAATCATTTTGCGACATAGTGGAACATTGATGAAAGCAAGTATTATAAACACTATCAAGAAAATCTGAAGCATTTGCTCCTGCCTTAACTTGGACGACATGCAGAACAATACGTATTCTTCATTCGTGTATACTCTGAGCGAACAACGGAATTAGGAAAATGAATTAATGGTAATATACTAGTTATAAAGATTAACACCATCAGCTTACTATTTCCAACGGAGTATGGTTTCTGCCATGCCATTCTCGTTCAATAAAAACTGCAAAATCGGCTGTTACTCAAGAAATCCAATTATATTAAACAGACGCGTAATATTGCAAAGGAAACGGGACGGGTTAATGTGGTATTACAAAATCTGTACGCTCCAGCCGAGGATTAATCCTGGATTGAAAAACTAAATGTGAATAATTGTTGTATTGGTTGGAGAAATATAAAACACCTGCCACAAGCATCAAGTGTTGCTTCCTGATTTACAAGTTTAACCAGCGAAATGCAAATATTTACTTTTTGGAAAGAATTAAAGTTTTATTAAGATATAACACTTGTTATTAATGACACTATCTATATATCATCTATGCTTGTTTGAAATACTGAAAATGACAGTCTTATTCCCACAGTTTTAAAGGTTACCATATCAGGTGCTTCGAAAGCTTGAAAACATCCTTGTAGCAAAACCGTCTAGGAATCCGTAGTTAACTCTTGCGGTTATGACAGCTTTTGAAATTATATGCGATGATCGGCTGAGATGAAAACAATTATGGCTATGTTCGCACGAATGTGGTTCAATTGTGATGTTGCTTGTAAAAATGAAAAGTAGAAATTTATCAACGGAAACCCAATATCAGAAGAACTAGAATTATAGGACTCTGCAAAACATCTACGAAAATAATTTTTACAGTGCACAAGGTAGTCATGCATGCAAGAACGTTGTCGGAAAGTTAATGGTAGATAATTAAGAACATAATAAAGGCATAAATTTTAGAAACATTTACTGGTATAATAATCGTTTAACTTCCTACCATTTTATTGACCTTTTTTTCTTAAGTAACGAATATTACTTGAATAAAGTGCGAGAGATTTTAGAATTTTCAAGAGCTGCTCAAGCTTTAGGATATCTTGTAAAACAAAATGTTGGTGGGAATTTTATTAAATAATCGTCACCATCTTCAAAGATGTATCCACAACGTTCAACCAAAACTTTATTTTTTCAAAAGTAAGGGAAAGTACATTTATTATGCCGAGGGGGGGGGGGGGAAGATGTTAAGGGGGGGGCACCGAAATATTTTCTGGCATTAAAGGGGGGCTCTGAAAGTTCTCGATATACTGAAGGGGGGCTCTAAACTTTTCAACGTTTTGGTCCAGCACTACCAGCAGGGGCCTGGAGTGTTCACTCCCACCATAGTTAATAGAACAGATGGTTTGGAAACTGATTAGAATAACAATATAACTCATTACCCATGTTAGTGAACAATGACATTCATAGATCTGGTCTTTTACAGTCACGTGAGACGTATTGTATTTTTGCCCGACTGACCAATAGCAATCGGTTTTAGGAAAGTTGCCTATCTACGACTCAAACAATATGATAAATTGAAAATTGCGGTGAAAGAATATATTTATGAATAAACGTTGACTAACATAGATAATGAGAAATATTGTTATTCTAATGATTTCCAAACTGTCTATACTATATTAACTGACATTGGGGGAGCTCCAACACGAAAAGAAGGCTGCAACACACCTGTCATAAATGCATGCAAAAGCACTAATATGCTTCAACTTCTGAAATTTTCATTCTGTTTCATTCGTTCTTACAAATCTTTTTTGTTTTGTTTTTGGAATTGCTACTTTTTGGCGGGTAAATTATGTCACAAACATGGTGCCAAAAAGTAAAATAAGCTATTGGTGATTTTACTGAATTAAACTGAAATCTGTTTCTAAATACAACCATTTTATAGGAAGATATAGCGATACAAGTGTCGAAAAATCGGCCACATTGTTAATAAAAATAGAACAAAATGGCGGATTTTTAGAAATTTAAGTCATTATATCTTCGCAAGGAATGGTTGTCAGGGACGCAGCAACTGGGGGTTGTGGGAGAAGGGTGTAAAGTCCCCCCCCTACTGTGAAATTCAGGCAAAAATCATGTAAAATTCAAGTTAATTATTACACGTATAATCCTCCGACATCCTCCAAATGTCAGATGCTTTGCCTACGTCCCTGATGGTTGTATTCGAAACCGATGTCAGTTTAAGATATCCTTAGTCTGCTCTTCCAGAAACAAAAAAAAAAGCATACGATTTGTAAGAATGATATGTTCTGTGTTCATGGGATATTTAGTACAAACGGGATAAAAAGTAAAGAAATTGAAGCATATACTGGCGATTTTGCATGCATTTTGACAGGCATGCAAAGGCATTTGCAACAGATGCCAGGTGATACGTTGGCAATTTCATTCGATTCCGAATTTTGGGGGGGTTGCATTGAAAAAAACTCAAAGGGGGGGCTTCGAAAATTTTCCAATAACCTCAACAGTGGCCCTGAAAAAAATGTGCATTTTTCAAGACATCATCACCCCCCCCCCCCCCCGTAATAAATGTACTTTCCTAAGTTTGCTTTCCCATTCGTCTTGCACCTCTGATATTCTGATGCCTCTCAAACAATATATTATTTTATATATATTCTAATATCCCTTAATGTTAGTAGTTAATATAAATGAAATTCGAAATGGACCAAAAAACTTAGTTTGTATATATAAACGATAGAACGTGTTTGTAGTTGTAATGAAAGTTTGAAATGTGTACACGTTTACAAATGAATTTCAAATTGTTAAAATATATACTGTTAAAAGGTCAAATATAGTCCTGTTTTGATAATTTTCAGTAAACGTGAATCATGGACGAGCTATGGAGCAGGTATAGAGCATGCACTGTAAATTTTATGGAGTTGAATCAAATATGAAAGAGTGATTTTGTTACCGTTTTGGAGTTGATTCAACACTTTTAGAGGTAATCAAACTCCTTGAAATTTACAGTGCGGTTGCGTCCATATACTCGGCTAATCATGCACGACCAGTTTAATTTAGAGCTATATATATATATTCTCTAGGCCACTGATCCACTATCTACAGTTAATTTATTCATGAAAGCATTATTAACTTGAATTCATTAATGACTTGGTAAATGGCTATCGTATAGTGAAGTGAACCTTACGCACTATCTTCGATTGGTGAATTTAAATAAAAATAACATTCAATGATAGTGATTTGACTTGAGTTTGAAGCATGTAATTCAGACCAGAAGATATTTCGCGTGTTAAATCCATTTTTTATATTATGTTTTATTTTTCTTCCTCATGTCTTGAACTATTCAAGATATAAAACAGCTCCCCAAGTTTATGCCCAAGAGGCCACCCAATCTCACTGACGTTGAATTTAGTGCCCTTCAATCACTTCGTGCTCGGAATGACATTGTTATCAAAGCTGCTGATAAGCGGGGGTGCCTTGACAGTTTGGAGGGCTGATTTATATCGTAACTGGGGGGGGGGGGATTTGGAATCTGTAGTTCGTCGGGAAATAACATTTTCAGAGTATCTAGAGATGTTATGAAATTTATACTCGGAAAATGTAGGCTACTTCTTTTCTTCCTGAGATCTTATCATCTGGGACACAAATAGGGAATAAAAATTGCGAGTCCTATAGATCTAATTACGAGAGCTATAACATACTGAATTCCCAAGCTGTCTTAAAAAAGTAGTATTTTATGAGAAAAAGTAGGAGAAAGTTGGAAAGTCAAGCAATTATAATAAAAAATAGGAAAAATAGGAAAAGTAGGAAAAAGTAGGATGACAAGAAAGCCTGCATAGATGACTGTCTCGGCACCGCATCATGTTCTCGTGTTGAATTGGAACGTTTTATTAACTTTGTTAATAACTCCCATCCAGCACTCCTGTTCACATGGGAGATCATTGAGACCAGTGTGTCATTCTTAGATATTAGGCCGTTTGCTGTGACCTCGATCGAACAGTGCTCACAGAAAACGATTTTCATTTCCCATGCCTTAGAACTGAAATATTTTGCGGGCCCTAACACTTTCGAAGACGCTGAGTTGAAAGCCGAAAAGTTCCCGCTACGTAGACCCGCATTTCACGACAAATTTTTTCATTGGGGAGTTTAAGCTCCACGTTTGCGGGAACGGCAAACGGCAAGGCCGAATTTTCTTGGCATAATTTTCGTTCTATTTCTGTATTTCATATTTTCTTTCGTATAACACAGGAATAGTGAAGCATTCTAGTTATAAAACAACAAGCCCATTTACTTTTTATTGCTTTATAACGTAAAATTTTTGTTTGCCTGACGTTTGGCGGTTGTCGTTGAACGCGAAGCTTAAGCTCTCTAAAGGCCGTTTTCCACTTCGCCCGTATCGTACCGTATCAAAAACGTTTTTAAATTTCAAAATTTCGTGAATGTTGATTGGTTAGTACTTCCGTAGTGCGCCAAAAAGTTGACTTGCGACGAACTTTTTATTTTGATACGCGAATACACCCGGAAGTACGTGGATTTATAAACCTCTTTTCAATCTGCGCATGCTCACCGATACGTTACGGTACGATACCGGCGAAGTGGAAAACCGGCTTAATGTTCAACGACATGGATGGATAAAAACACACGATTGCATAACTGAAAATGATTCATTCTTATGAACCAGTCTCTACATTTAACAAAAAAACGTTTTGCTTCGATCGTTTTGAGTTATATAATTTTAAGCGCATTGGACGTAAAGATATCTTGTCTACAACTTTGGGAAGGTCGGTACCTTCGGCATATCGCTTTTTAACATCCTCAGTTCTGTATCAAATCACAGCGACGTTTATGTTAAGTCTTTGGGATATGTCTCTGCGCTGAGAAATAATTCCTTACATGCGATCAAAATCTTTTATACAGTAGGCCTACGACGATGTAAAACGGTAATCTTATGTAATTGGGTCAGAATTTAAATTTCCAACACAGTTTCTGAGAAGTAATTCAACAGGTAACTTATGCTATTCGGTGCGATAAGCGAATATTATTGGAAAGAGTGCCTCCATATACGTTGAAATCACCAAATAAACAGCTCATGCACACATTTCTCTACTTCGTTGTAAGTTTACAAGATTTTATACTTTGGCACTGATCTTTGTCTTTGATGTGAACATTTATTGCTCTAGCTAGTTAATTTATGTTTATTTAAGATTAATCCTGTCGTAAGTCTCAACCAACAACCCATCGGCATCGACAATATTTCATTTTAGCGTTGTCTTTGCCGTTATGTTGGCTTCGCGTCACTTTTTTTACCTTGATTTTTTACCTTGATTTACCGCCAGCGACATAGGCAAAAGACTTACGTCCTCGTGATTTTATAGAGATATATATTTATAAAGCGTTTTCTGTACTTTCTCAAAGTTGTAGACAAGATATCATGTTGTTCACGTCCAACACGCATAAGATTACATAACAATCTTTTATGTGACAATCAATTGTGACATAATCGTTTGTCGTCATCGATCCATGTCGTTGAACAATGAAAAAATTTGTCGTAACATTAGTGAAGATAAAATAGCAGTTTGTGAGAAAACTGCGGGTCTCCCGTAAAAATATTTCAGTTCCAAGACATGGGAAATGAAAGTCAACGATATCGCGACGCAGCAAACGGTCTATGTATCAATTAATGGTAATAAACTAGTCACTTTTGTGCTCTACAAGCTTACTGACTCCCATAGCTATCTTCTATTTTCCTATTCCCATACCAAAAGGTCGATTCCCTTCTCTCAGATCCTTCGCTGCATTTGCAGTGAAGAGGACTTCCAAGCCCAAGGTCTGGAAATGAGACCGCTTCTTTGTCCAACATGGCTATCCCACCTCTCTATTAGACACTGCCTTTTCGAAGGTCTCCCAAATTCCCCAATCTGAGACCCTTACAGACCATGTGTCCAATGTCACAGGTAACAAAAAAATCCCTCTAGTATTAACTGAACATCTTTTTAATTTCAAAGTTAGAGATGTCATTTGGAAGAATTTCCATATTTTGAAAAACGACCCCGAAACATCTTCCATTTTCTCGAATAACCACTTAGTTTCTTTTCGAATAGCAATAATAGCTCGTAACTCCCCATCACAGGATTCGTCATCACAAAATGCCACGTTTCCTTGCCGGGTTGCCAAATGCAAAACCTGTGATTTTATAGATTCTGCCACCACCATTTCGGCTCCAAAATCTCAATACCATGTCAAGACTGCAGCATCTATATTGGAGAAACTGGAAGGTTTTTCAGGACAAGGTTTGATCTGTCTTTGCCTGTCAAAACCACAACTTGATAATACTTTTAATTCTTACCTTATTCCATATTTGCTGCAGTTTTCTGTATATTTGCTGCGAGCGCCGGTGTGCGATTTTTGTTTGTCAGGATGATTTTGAGCACGCGTATGTATGTGCTGCGGTTTCATCATTAGTCGTGTGCGAATGCGTTCATATTCGCACTTATGTGCATGCTGCTCGCGTCAGCTAGAGCATGGTTATACGTTCGAAAAGTTGTAGAAGGCAAAAACTAGGTAGGTCGATTCAAATCATGTCAAATTTAAATTTATTTGTTGCTGGATCCGGAAGCATTCATCAAGGTAGCGAACGGTTTAGTGAAATTTCACGATGAAGACAATGTTCTTTTATGAGTTTTTCGGCGTTATTATTTGCTCAGACTATGCCCATCCAACAGTGGACTGCATCTAACGTAGATTAGATTCTTGCTGAGGGAGATCGACTTTTATCTCTCGATGCTTTTGAAAGTAGATGCATCCCTGACACAGAGACGTTGTCCCTGGATTACCTGTCCCGTGAGATGCGACGGTCTCTTGCAAGGCCGAAACTTCGGTATTACGGCTGGGGGGGGGGGTGAGTTTGTTTTGCCCGACCAATAAGGAGTGCCCGACGAACATTTGCCAAAAATTTTTTCCAAAAATGTTTCTGGACAATGACCTCCACCCCCCTCCCCCCGCCCGCACCCCCACTCCCATCGACAACCTTTTAGGGAAAAAATTTGCCCAAAAAACACAAATTTTTCAGACATATTTTCGTAAATTTATCAAAATTTTCTCTAGAACTATTACTTTTCGATAAATTATGTTACATTTTTTCCCCAAATACATAGTTTTTTCCGGACGAGCGTGTCGAACTTGCTTGACGAAACTACAATATTACAAGATTGGGTGGTGGCTCACTCCCCCCCCCCCTCCCCACTAGTTTTGGCCCTGGTCTCTTGACGCAAACACTATGTAAATTTATACAAGACAAACAAACGTTCGCTTTAATACCGTCGTTTGCAACTACGGATGAACGGTCGTAGATAAAAATTGTCTATTCTCATAACAAAGTACAATACATTTATCGAGAAACTTCAATGTTTGTGGTAATCATGTACTGGTTTCAATTAGCTCAGCCAATCAGCTTGGAGCTGCTTAATTAAACGTGATTGGCTGATCAGATTAAAACCTGGCAAAGGGTTCTTGACAAGCATTGAAGATTCTGATACAAATAGGCAATGTTTTTATCTGCGACTGTCCACCTTAGTTGCAAGCGACGGTATTTGGGCTAAAATATGGGGGATGTTGAGTCGCTTATCAGGGAGACTAATTCTGATCTACTGGTGGAAGATCAAAACTCGTGAAACAACGCACCTTTGTGGTTAGTGTTACATGATGGCTAATATCATGTAATTTTACATATATTAAATATTATTATACTATTTGCTGACGCAGCGAGCGAGCCTGAAGCGAGCGAGCAAGTCAGCAGTTCTAATTCGTATTGGACTCTGAAAGTAAGATTTTACTTCCGATTCTCCGACCAGAATGCACTGCTGTTAACCGACCAGAATGCATTGCTGTTAACCGACCACAATGCTTTGCATGCATGATGCTATAAATACGGGGAATCATATTAGTCAATGCGTTTATATAACGATGCAGTTGTTTTGGTGTATATTGTATTCATTGTATGGAATATACTGAATTTTTAGAAAGCGATATTTCTGTGTTTGTGTTTTTTGCCTTATCGTTTTCCCTTTTCTTATCTCATTTCGCAGTAAAATCAACATGCACTGTAATTGCACGCTTGAAGCGTTTATTTCAAGCGTTAAAAGAGAACTTCGATCATCTCGATTGTTGTCGATCAGTTTGGTATTAATTTAAACAGGGTTTTGTCAGTTGACTTTTTGTTTGAATATGATTTGACTATAAGGTATAATTGACACGCACTGATTGCATCAACAGTTCCGTAACTGCCGACTATGACTATAGTATGTCATTTTAAAAGAACGATGCTTTACATGATTTTTCATGGGTAAATTGATGTACTTTTGCCTGCCAGAAAGCACTACAGGGTATATCAAAAAATATAATTTGCATGATTCTGCTGTTTACTAGCATTTCAATGTCTGTGCTATAGTTATTTTGCTCCTGGTATTTGAAAATACATTCTAATTAACCGCGTTGATAGCTAGTAATTAGAATAACACAAAGTTATTTGTAATGCAGAAAACTAATTATCAGTTCGACTGCGAATGGCCGAATGGGTCAACTATTAACGTATTGTGTTTATACGCACACTTGGGATCAAAATTAGTTCTAAATCCATGCAAATTCTAAAAGCATTTTGCAGGGTTTTTTGATATACCCAGTATGCTATATACACAATATACAGTAATGTTATGCTTATGCATTGTTTAACCATGCAACGCAACCAGGGGCAAGTCAGTAGGATTGAAGCATGTGCATGGAATATTTTTTTATCATTGATCATGCTTTTCTTATGTCTGGCATGTGTCGAATGCATTAAAAACAATCTCCTTAACTCTAGTTTTCGAAGTAACGTGGTTAGTTTTGCTCCATGTTGTTCGGTATTCAGTTCTTAAACGACTTCGCATCAGTAAATTCAAATAACGACAATGCAATAGCCCGCCGCGATGGCGATGGTATGCAGGGTGTCCCACCAAAAACCTCAAAACTACTGAAATAACATATTGTTAGAATCTGAATGCCCTAGCACTAAGTTGAACGCAAAACTGCGTAAAATATTGAGAGGGTACATACATGTATACTAATTAAATATTGACTTTTTAAGAGATTAAAATATCTTGGTAAAGCTGAAGGTTAGATTTCTGCTCTTGGGAATTTAAAGCTGCTTCTTAATTATAGCTGTTTCTTTAGGCATAAAATTTACTTATGTCAAGCTTTTATCAACTTGCCGTTGGTCCAGCAGAGTGCTAAGGAATTCAAATTCTATAACACTACGTTGTTTAAATCGTTTTCGGTTTTTGGGACACCCTGTATGTGAATCAGGCTTTTACGTTTAAGCCATTTAAAACATTCTCGGTCCGTGCTTTATCAGGTAATAATTATAAAACACTGGAGCTGCGCTCTCGACTTTTATATCTGCTAAAGCACTCGCCCGCTCGTGTTTTAAATAGTAGATACCGCACTCACTGTACATTCTGCACTGCATGTCGGCGTGGTCTTAAAATAATTATTGGCTGATATTGCGGTCTAGTAAAAAGGTTCCAAACATGAGTACAAGTTTCCATACTATTGTCGTTCTGATGTCGCAGATATTAGAGTATAAACGGTAGGATAGATATTGACATTCTGTCCACAATGGTTTTCTATAGGTAGAAGTAAGAAAAACTCGATTTTCACCATGTTCTACCGAAGGGATTTTTTTGGATTTTTAGTATGTTAATCAGGACACCTTCCCTCACATTTTACCACTGAAAAAAATTCTATTGCAATTTCTTTGACCTCTGGTCACAGATTGACTGGACTAATATATTAAGATGAAAATGCTATAGAGTGTGAATTATATAATTTCCATACCCAGCGCAAGCAGAAAGATGTTGTCTGCCGCGGCTGGGTCTTGAACCCGCGACCTCCGACTTTCTGCTTGCGCTGGGTATGGAAATTATATAATACACACTCTAGAACATTTTCATCTTCATATATATATATATATATATATATATATATATATATATATATATATATATATATATATATATATATATATATATATATGTGATAT
>CACRXK020009639.1:0-18817 GCA_902702795.2 Paramuricea clavata
ATATGTATATATGTATATATGTATGTATATATGTATATATGTATGTATGTATGTATATATGTATATATGTATGTATATATGTATATATGTATGTATATATGTATATATGTATGTATATATGTATATATGTATGTATATATGTATATATGTATGTATATATGTATATATGTATGTATATATGTATGTATATATGTATATATGTATATATGTATATATGTATGTATATATGTATATATGTATGTATTATTATTATTATTATTATTAAAAATTTTATTTCAATACGGTGGTTACATCAAAATCATATACAGCTTTGTTCTACCTGTAAGCCGTATATTATAGTTTGCAATATATATTAATTTAATTAATTAATGATCAGCGGAAAAATGGATATTTTTCAAAAAATCTTTGAACCGCTTTAATGAACTCTCTTTTTTCAAAACTTCAGGAAGAGAGTTCCACACTTTTGCGCCGGAGTAAACAAAACTTCTCTTGTAATATTCAGTTCGAATTAGTGGAAGTTCGACATTCTCTGTTGAAGAACGAAGATCATAAAAATTGGCACCACTTTCTGGTCTAAATAAACCTAAGAAACATGACGGTGCTTTATGGTTTAATATTTTATCCATCATCACTGCTTTGCATTTTTGTCTTCGTTCACTCAACTTCTCCCATCCTAATTCGTTTAATATATCACTGGACCTTCGCGAATAGTCGGCTCCAGTAATAATACGTGCGGCACGATTTTGAAGTTTTTGAAGCTTTAACGCCAAATAGTCACTGATGCCATCCCAAATTATACAACAGTAATCAAAATAAGGTTCTACAATAGCTCTATATACATTCATAAGATCGCACTTTTTCAAGACTTTTCTATTTCTACGTAGAAGACTAACGCCGATCGCTAATTTTTTAATTACATTATCTATGTGCTCAGCCCATGTGAGAAATTCGTCTATATAATATATGTATATATGTATATATATATATATATATATATATATATATATATATATATATATATATATATATATATATATATGCATATATATATATATATATATGCATATATATATGCATATATGCATTGCTACATTTAGTTTATGTGAATGTAGTTAATATACAATGTAGTTATAGTACAAACTTGTGCTAGGGGTACCATGTGATGACTATATATAGATCCAATCCAAGGGTAGTGGTATAGACTGTAATTCGTCTGGCACTATACGTCAGAGCCGTATAGGCGGATTTTCAAGTGTGTGGGGGGTGGAGGGGGAGGGATATGATGCGCACTGACTGACATTACTGAAATTTTTATGGTCGATAGACTAAACACATGTTTTGAATTTATCAAGTTTGCCGGTCTTCGAGTATTGCAGTCTTTTGTGTCCCCTCTGTCCAGTTGAGCTTGAACTGTGAGGGGGTATTTAGTACAGTAGTCTTCTTCACAAGCCATAGTCTTCTTCTCCTTCAGTAGCCGTAAGTAGTTAACTTTAATCAAATGAAATTGAATAATTTAGCTGTACTACCACGGCGAATCTATTGCTGTCAACGTTCACTTGACCAACAGATCATCAAAAACTGTGAAGAAAATTAAGATAACAGGTAAAGTAATCAAAACAGACTGGATTCTGATTGGAAATATTTGACACTTATAGGGTATGTACAGTACAAATAAGGATCCAGATTTCTATTTCTATGGAATTCGAACTTTATTAGAATATACTCTAGATTTAGTGACAGAAATATTATTTCAATATTGAAAACCGTATAGTAAAACATGCACTTAGCGTCAAAGATTAAAACATTTTGACATTTTAGCATCATAGCATCATTCTGACATTTTCTCCAACTTTCAGTTCGGCAACATGCAGACATATGTTTATTCTCGACTGCGCAATATAAATGCCCTGTGGCTACCCTGGATTGTGAAGATGGTTTTCCTGTTGGACCGAGTTGTAATTTATCAAAAGTTTATTCCTTAACACCTCTGTTGTCTAATAACAAGGTATCGTGTCGTATTTATAAAACGTTGGGAATATGGACATGAGAGCCGCTCAATCTAAAAAACAAAACTAAACGATGATACAGTACATATAAATTTAGTACATCCTTGCACGGACCTGCAGGCTTAATTGCATTTTTATAAAAAGGTAAATTACAGTGCAGTACGTTTTATCATAAGGCTTAGCAATGTTTTTTCTAAACTATTTTTATCAACGTTATTCAAACAAGTGACGTCTCATGTGTATGTCGTTCTATTTACCCAAACTTTCTATTGACTAGCAGCACAGAAGATCAATGAACTAGAGTACTTTCAACCTCTGGAGAAACCACCTCATATTTATTATTATTATACAACTAGATTTACCCCTTCAGCTAATGCCGTTATCCAAAGGGGGCGTGATGAGCGAATAAAAAGTATATCGTTCCAATGCTCGATAAGACTTTTGCATATTCCAGCTAATTTTCTCACGATATGAATGGACCATTTGCATTATAGACTAAATTTTGATCTAAACAAGTCTAGACAAAAATCATCGCAGCTTGAAAGAGCATCACCAAATTAGTAATATTCCAAAGTCTCGTTGTGAAATGTTGTAAAATGCGGATAATATAGCCCTGCGAAATTTGCAATTTTCAGTCATTTTGTAGTACAAACGGGAAATTAATGCCCCAACACCCGTTTGGGCTGTCAATTTCCCGTGCGTAATACTGAAAAACTGAAAAACGGCAAACTTCGCAAGGCTATATTATTCGCATTTTACAACATTTCGCAACGAAACTTTGGAATATTTACTAATTTTGTGATGCTCTTTCAAGCTGTGATGAAATTTTTGTCTAGATCAAAATTTAGTCTATAATGCAAATGGTCCATTGATCGATTCGAACATCTAGATATTTTTCTATTTTACTTGTTTAACAGGACAGTTATATGTCTGAATAGGCTCTGCATGTTGTAAGGTTATTAATTTACTCCCGATCTTTCCCAAAATGGATTTTAGAACATTTCATGAGTTATTGTTTAGGGTTAGGTAGATAGATCTGTATAAAGTATAATAATTGAAATTAGTAACATACATCTAATATAGTTGAGTTTATTCGTTAAATTATTTTAAAAACCAACGTTGTCTAAGCCGAGAAAAACAAGCTCGTGAATCATTAATGTATAATTATATGTTACTTCTACAAGTTTTAAGTTTGAGGTGCCTTCTCCAAGTTTATGCATGTTAAGTTCATTTCTTATTTTTTACTTTTGAAATTTCAAATGCAACATATAAATTGACTTTCATGTAGGACAAACGAGGCCTGGCATTAGATGGCAAGCTAAAACACGAAGATACAAATCTGGCATCGTCAACCATGTATGTAAAGACACGTAACTTTTAAGATAGTAGCTTTAATTGTCACTCTATACTGTTTATGTCCAAATGATACGTGTCTATCACGTTCTTGTAAAAAAATATTAAGTGATAAAACCATCATTAGAGGAGGAACATTTGTAGCAATTTTCATAGAATTTACCATTATTTAGCAATACCAATGAACGTTGCATGCACAGCATTGTAAACCAGCTAGTGAACTTTATAAAGAACGTTTGTGCTTACATTTCGCTATAAGTTCGCACTGAAAACGATTTAATTAATAATGTATGAGGGCTTATTTTGTTTCAGCCCTTCTATACTGGGGCTAATTAGAGGGGGGACGGCTAAATAGAGGAAATACGGTAGTAACTACCGTATTTCCTCTATTCAGTCCCCCTTCTAATTAGCCCCCAGTCTAGTACTGAAAGTACTTCAAAGTATTGGTACTTTGAAGTTGCATAAAATTCTGATTTCAAAATAGTGGTACTTTGGAGAATTTCAAAGTGTCACTACTCAGAAATATCCTACCAGTAACAGAAAACGCGTCCAGAACACGTTCTTTATTGCGTTTATTAAATATTTATACGCTAAAGCCTGTTACAGACGGACAAGTTTTTATGTGACAAGTTTTATTCGCCAAGTGCACGTGTGTATATGCAACAAATTTTATATGACAAGCTTTCATATGAAAAATTTTATTTACTGGTGTCAACAAGTTTACTTTGACAATCCCATAAACTCTAAAAATTAGAGAAAATCTATCAGATTTGTTATTCCCAAATCAATCCAACGTAAGGTGTTTATCGCCGCCATGACAGAAAAATTATAATAGTCCGCTGGCCAATCACATCAAATGCTCAGATTACTTTGACATGAGTTTTCTTTCTTGACCCATACAGACGAACAAAATTTGTACTTTGACAATTTTTTCTATGACAAATGCACTTGTTCAAAAGCTAGCATGCTAGCAAATAAAACTTGTCACATAAAAACTTGTCATAGAAAACTTGCTTGTCTGTAACCCAGGCTTAATTGTAGTCGAAACGAAATATAGTCTGATATTGTCGCAAAATGGGCTTTTCAAAAGCATAAAGCGTAAAATTAAATACTAGGCAAATTTAATAATCCACGAATAATTGTTTTTTTGTTTAGCTTGGACTCTAATGTGCCCAAGGAAAATCTAGGAATAATCGTGCAATACAGAGTTAAAATACGACTAATAGTCGCGTATGGAGGGTAAGTATTATAATGATGAAGTTTGATGCATGTTTACGTATTTTAATTCCCAACTGCCTCGTATACCTCTATATAACGAACTGCAGCCGCTATATAACGCTTCAATTATTTACACCTATTATGTAGGTTCTGCATGGATAAGAGGCAGTTCGCCAAAAGAGTTGCTCTGTTGCACAATTCATCAGCTATCAAGTCAAATTACTAATAACATATTTATGGCAAATCTAAAAATTTCTGGGGGTTGGCCTTCGTTTCGATCAAAAGCCCCTTGTCAGGAGAGTTTGTAGGAGAGTCATTATTTCCTTACAATGCTCTCTACGTGCTGGTACATCCACGTACAATGTATAGACAACGTATTACTTAATAATCCTGTCATCTCAATCTTTGATCGTATTAACTTTGTGCTGCATTTTTCAGTTATAATTAGTTATTTACAGCATTCTACAAATAAAATTTAAGTTATGACATAAAAGTTTGATAGCTTGTCTAGCCGATAATGCCAATAGTCAATAGATCATGACCTACCTATACTATACATTTCTGTTAAGAGGTAATTTTGTCTACAGACCTCGCAACTCCTTTTGAGAGTGCGTTACGTAACATACAAAAAATAAATGTTTATGCACTGTTTGATATAGAGATCTTGCAGTTGAACTACCATTTATGTTGACCCATCCTAAACCGGAAGAATCTGAACCCACACCAACATCTTCACAACGTGATGGTACCCAGGACGGAACAGGTAAATTAGTGCATGGTAAATATTTATACTACATTTACTTCAACGAAGTGGAATAGTGTGAACCATTTTTAAGGATTTGCGAAGCAAAATCCTTTATGTCATCGGGTGTGTAAGATAGATAGATAGATAGATAGATTAGGATGGGATGGGATGGGATGGATAGTAACACATTATTGACGTTGAGTTCCGAGTCGAGTATTCGTGAACCGCCGGAAGCTGTTTGTGGTTGTCGTTATTCGCAATCTTTCGGTCAAAAACCCCGATCATTTTCGTAGAATACATCAACGACTAAACATTGTACCACTTACTTTGAGCTAAACGAAGGAATATTTGACTGTTTTTGTGCTAGAAATACAAATGGAAAAGGTCCTAAAAGACAAATTCGTTCAACGCAGGAGCGGAGTTATAAAATAAAATTAAAGCGGTGTTTCCATTATGAAAACTGTATTGTTCCATATTTCAGTGGTATTCATTGGAAATGAATTAGAAATGCAAAGGCCCTGTTACACGGTTCAATTTTTCAATTTGTCTCGCAATGTTTAAAAAAAAATTGATAATGCATTGCAGGAGGTGTTACACGCTGCAATGATTTTCATGCAACTCGCAACGATAGGGGACAGAGGCATGCGAAGAGACTAGGGAGAGGCGCTTTTTGGCGCCAAATTTTAATTAAAGTAAAGCGTGTACTGGGGAGAGCCAATAGGAACTCTCCAAGCTATAAATATTGCGAGACAAGTTGCACGAAGCCATGTTGCACACTACAATGCTAAAAATAATTAGTGCAAGATTTTAGATTTTAACCATTGCAAGGCATGTTAAACGGTGCAATGACTCGTGCAACTTGCTCGCAACGCCATTGCGAGACAAGTTGCATGAAAAATTGCACCGTGTAACAGGGCCTTAATTGCTTGTTGCGGAATGCGGAAACTTCGAAACACGTTTTTTATCCAAACGTTGATAAAATTATCTTCAAGATTTCAACATTTCTACAAATTGAGTTTTTCTTTTATATTTCAGGCAGTGATAAAGCCATTTAAAAATTGTAGTAGATTAACTTTAAATGTGACAGTAATTAAACAAAAGTTGACATTTAAAGAAAAGATTTGTCATGATGTTGTGTTTTGTTATACTAAACTGATATTTTTCCATCTTTCTTGCATTATAAAATTGACAACAAAATTGCAAATCCTTACGCACTCCTTGAGTGCCTATTTTTCTATCTCGTCTACAATTGCCATCGTCGATCTTTCTTACTTCTTGGAAAAAGTCTTAACTATAAAATGCGATGAATGGAAAAGAGGGTTTAATGAGGATGTACATGATGAGGTCAAATCCTAAAATGAATGTTATTTTGTGTCCTATACGCATTAAATATGCAAATGTCTTGAATGAAAAGAAATCATATTGACTGATGCCTGACCCTAAAACAATTGCTGAAAAACTTGCAAGATTATGGGTTGATAGCCCCTGCTTTCACTGTTCGCATTCATACTGAAAATTAAAATCAGACGAGTTTGTACCCTTTTGTTCCAAAGAGCGAGCTTGTACTGAAAATCAAAATCAAGCGAGCTTGTACCCTTTTGTTCTACACGAGATTTGCGTTCTCTTTGATTGCTCACCTATAGGTGATTCTAAAGTGATTGTGATTCTAAAACGTCCATTTCACATTGGTGATTGTGATTCTAAAACGTCCATTTCCGCCCCCAAGGATGCTCACTCGCACGCACAAATCACGTGTAAACTCGCTGTGAATGCTTTCATCTAATTAAAATAAACTGCCGAGCATTGTGCTATTAAGATGAAAGCAGGCACTAGCAGCAAACTTACAAATCGACTAATGCAATGAATGGAAAAGAGAGTTTTAATGAGGATGTACATGATGAGGTCGAATTGTAAAACGAATGTCATTTCGTGCCGTATACACACTAAATATGCAAATGACTGAAAAGACTAAATAACATTGACTGGCGCCTGACCCTAAAACAACCCTGAGCCCAAACAATTACTGAAAAACTCTCAAAGACTATGGGTCAATAATCCATGCTTTCACTGTTCGCATTCATACTGAAAATTAAAATCAAGCGAGCTTGTACCCTTTTGTTCTATAGAGCGAGCTTGTGCTGAAAATCAAGCGAGCTTGTACCCTTTTGTTCTACATGAAATTTTCGTTCTCTTTGATCGCTCACCTATAGGAAATCTGCGTTATCATGTAAACCAAATAACATCACTTAACAGTAGGATAATTTGTTTTATGACGTCTAATCCAGGCTCACGTTCCCTACTGGCGTGTGAACAATTGGCGAATTTTGCTTCACAATGATAGGAAGGGCTACCACAAGTCAATTAGTCCTGTGGTAACTTTTTCATACACCCCTAGCTTAAACTTGTGAAGAATAAGGGATCGATAGGCCATGCTTTCACTGTTTGTATTTATACTGAAAATCAAGTAAGCTTCTACCCTTCTTTCTACATGCTATTTTCGTTCTCATCAATAGTTCACCTGCATAGTACACTTGTTGTCATGTAAACCAAACTGAGTTGCTATTTGTAACTAGAGACTCTAGCCAATCGTGTAATATGTATTCGTCATTTAGGTTTATAATAAAGTGACTTTTCTCTCTCTTTGTAGCCAATGATTCTAACATGGCAGTTGATCACAATCTCATCGATTTTGATACAAGGTAAGAAAATATTTTGCGAATATCAATTAATATGCCTCGCTATCCAAGGGGACTAAATATGCAAAAACCAATATTTATATGAGAGCTGAATATTAAATTTAGTATTAAAAATATGCCATATCAAACATTCTTTTGTCAACTGGTATTTGTGCAGTGCTGCTCTATCAATATTGCAACAACCTGTTTAGCTTTACACCTGACATAATCTACATAATATACAGTATATGTTGTTCAGTTTCCAAACAGTGAAATAAAATATTTTTATGCTTTATACTTTACCATTAAAGAGTGTTAGTTATATATATATATATTAAACATATTTTTTATTGATTATCTTATATCAAAAGATGGATCGGTTAAAACGTTTATTTATTCCGGAATATCGAGAACAATAGTGTGACATGTTCGCTGTCCAGACTGCTGCTCCAGTATCAGGACAATTAGGTTTCATGATCGATATACAGAAAAAATAAAATAAAATTATTAATTCTTTGAAAAATTTCCAATAAAATTTCAGCCCAGTTATTTGCAAAGAAAACCACTGATAGAATATCTTTTCATGTTTGAAATTATTGTGAACTCTAAGCCTTTGTCTGCAAGTATTATACGTATTAATATATTTTACTGAAAATTTTATGAGAATAGCGCCGATACTTGTCCTTATAAATCTAATTATAAATAAATGTAATTAAAAAAATGTAATAAATGTAATTTCGATACTTGTCCTGAAGTATATACGGCCTATTTGTTCTCTTCAACGCAAAAACCACACGATTTAGTCCATTATTTTTACTGATCGACCGATCTTTTAGACAATAATTAGGTATTTGCATTAAAAAGAAACAACTATATAATGTTAATTTCATACTTTTAGTGGCACGGAGAAGCAAGAGGACGACGACGATCTGATTTTTGAAGATTTCGCGAGGATGAGATTAAAGGGCGAACACATGGACACAACAGAAGCTTGATTAACAGCAACGACCCACACAAGGATGCAAAGGATATGTAAACAGTTTTAGATGAATATTATAATTATTAATCTTACACACAACAAGTCAAAGAAATCACTTAAGTTATAACTATTGCCAGCTGACGCTCCATGTGTATAGGACTAATTTACAGTGAAAACCCGCATAAAAGAAGCCTTGCATGTGACTCGCCATAAAATGATAATTTATAATGGGTTTTGTTGAGATATACAATATAAGTATATGGATCTCAGCTAGTCATAAACAATTGCTCTTCGCATAGTTTAACATTTATTAAATTAAACTTTGAAATTCCAGCACAATTACAAAAAAAGAACAAACAAAACTGCCCCTATAGAACGTGCTTTCTGCTTCCACCAAGAAAAAAAGACCCTGACTAGCTCTTCCGTCAGTGTAAAGTTATTGTGGTATTTTGAACGATCGATTCATAAACTGACAAGGCTATATAGTGCCTTTATATAGTGCCTTAATACTGAGCAGCTTTTTTATGCAGGTTAATACTGTATTGTAATAATTTGGGGATGGCATGCATGGACCAGTATTTCCATCAAATGCTATATTATTCACAAGCACACGCACGTCTTCCTCGATGTCATTGCCATATATATATATATATATATATATATATATATATATATATATATATATATATATATATATATATATATATATATATATATATATATATATATATATATATATATATATATATATATATATAAAAAGAGTTGAACCGCGTCACCTAAAGGCGCAGTTGTGATTATTAACTGGCTCTAAATTAATATATTTTAAAACTTTATGAATGATGGAACCTATTAGTAGTAGCATAGTATTTAATTAAATTCACCCTGACAAAACGTTTGCGATATTTTCTCACGTTTAGTGAAAAACTTCGACATGTTTAACTTAAAACGAAACCCCTCCCTCTTCCCCAGCCTTTTCACCGCGGATTGTCACTACGACTTCTAAACAGTGGACTGTATGTGAGTAGTGCCAGGAAGTTGAGGAAAAGAAACTAGAAAAATAGATTCATATTTAATCCCACCACAATGTAAATTACATACCTGTATAATCTATAATAATACAAGCATAGCCTATAATAGAACGAAGGTATAAAAACCCAGAATAAAACTATTCGGGAAATTTAATGTTACTGAAAAAAGTTAAGGATCTGTTTCTGGAGGTTTTAATCAATTTAAACTAATCTTCCTGCCGATGTTAAGTTCTGTAATTCGATTCGCGTATATTTAAAGCATTTATTTGGCTTAACAATAGCGCGAACAAGTATTCCAGTCAAGCCAATTTCCGTATCTGAGAAGTCTTAAATTTTCCATGCATATAGTTATACTTGTAGTCACGTATTTTGGTGACAATATATGGCTTTACAATGAAAGAAGGTGAATTATTGAACAACAATATCACACTTCGCTTCATGGATAGTTACAGCTGTCGTATAAGTCCCGGATTGTAATTAACCCTTCTGGTACGCATAAAACTTCGCGTTTATTGCCCTCTCTCACAAATTATTTATTACCAAAATCTGAGCAATTGGATGGCCACAAGTAACGAGGTTCCTTTGGCTTTCCATATTAGAGACCTTAAACAAGTGGCGTTTTTTAGACCACGGACGAATAACGAACGTAAAACTACATTGACTGCCATTCTTGATTTCAAAAAGGAACTTCTGCCGCCATCACTCCCATCTATAATGGCTTCCGTGTTGTCAAAATCGCTCTCGAAATGAATTTTTCCACATATCTACCAGAATTACCGCATGGATTAAGATGTAGATTGGGGTTAAGATTACAGTATAATATTACCGCTATAGTCTAGCGCAAGCGGATTTGAGACACATGATTAAACTGTTCTTTTAACTTTCATTCACGAGACAGTTTCTCTTCTTTAGGTATTAAATATGTATATGTATAAATATTTAAAAAATGTTTGTTCATGTGTGCCATTTTTCAGTCGCAGTTCGCGTGACATAAATCTGACATTTGAACTAAGATTATTTTCAGGCAAGTCCTGTAATTTGGAAAACGGGTGTGCTTAATGTTATGTAGTTACAAATTAATGACATGTAAGAAATATGTAAATTCGTAGAATCAGTTTAATCATATTAATTGAATTAATTTAAGTGCAATGTAGTTATCAATGAGTGTTAAAAAGCGTTTGTAATAGTGCAGTATATATATATATAATCCAAAAATGTAATAAAATGCGATTCACCAATGTATTTTGTTACAGTAATTATTCATACCGAATTCCTCTATTAAGTCCCCGGGGGCGTATTTTTCAGGGTGTAGAAAGCGGACGGATAAAAGGCGGAAGGTGGACCACGGAGCATTTTATAAACACATGATTACTACCGCAAGTAATTATAATACCCTAAATTAAAGTATACCAGCCTTAGATCTGTGAAATGAATATGTTTTCATCAATTTGAATTTTTAGCAATGGAATTTAATTTAATCAGCATTCAATACATATGTATGATAAGAGACTATTCGCCGTCTTTCGCGTGAAACGTTTGGAAATATTGCAAAAAAGCGCCTTAGTTTTGGTGCTTCTATATATAACTGCCCTAACACTGCCATTGAATTAAAATATTATTGGGGGCTATTACATGACAATCACTTGGTCCATTCATGTGAATGCTTACACATTACTATTCCACTGTATATAATAATAATAATAATGATTTATTGGTAATATATCCACAGAGTGGCTCTTCGCTTACCAAATTATATAAATTATAAAGTATTCATAAAGTCTATAAACTATTTTACGAACATTACTGCAATATAACTTTGAATATATAACGTTTCGACAGGACACATAAATATAAATATAGAACAAAAAAAATGTAGAACGAAATATAAATGTTCAATATAAATGTAGAACGAAATTATAACCTTCCCTAAGCCTTCAAATACATATGATATGATACCCAATATTTACGCTGCACACAAATATACATTTTTCAAACAGCTTGTTACACTGATTACTGTGTGACATTTACATAGTAGATATTATAATATATTATATTATATTTACATAAATATGTCAGGAAAATATCAATAACTCAATACAGTTAAAGAAATGACAAATATATACAATTGTAAATATATACAATTGTGAACGTTTGCATGTCCAAACTTTATAAAAATTCTCTTAAATCACGATCCATAGCCTATACTCAATACCTACTACCTATATACTACTATATGTGCCTAGGAAATAAAACAATCGTTCAAGAGCCTTGAATGACAGAAAAATATCGAGCAGCATTAGTTATTTTTGCTCTACATCAATGACCTACCACAATGTCTCCAAAAAACCACGCCGGGTCTTTATGCTGATGACACGGAAATTTACGCGTCATCATACAATGTAAATGATCTTATTGACAACATAAATTATGACCTAAATATTGTTACGCAATGGATGGAGAATAATAAGCTACAAATTCATCCTAAGAAATCCAAATGTATGTTTATTGCATCCCCTTATAAAATTAAGAATATACCTCAAGGAATACCAATATTAATTAATAATGTTCCTGTCCCAAGATTAAATTGCTACAAATGCCTCGGTGTCACTTTAGACGAAAAATTGAACTGGGAACATCATATTGATATGATTATTAAGAAAGTCAATGCAGGCATTGCAGTAATTAAACGTATGAAAACCTGTGTTCCTCAGGAATTCTTACAAACAGTTTACAACGCCTTAATACAACCCTATTTTGACTACTGCTGTCAATTGTGGGATACCTGTGGAATCGTCCTAAAGGAAAAACTACAAAAATGTCAATCCCGAGCTGCTACAATCGTCCACAAAATATTTGAGACAAACCCCCTCCCCCGATTCCAATGTTGTTAGACACTACAATATAGTTTAATTCCAACATCATATGTTAAATTTCAACTGCCAGTGACACAGCTGCGGTGCTAGTGTCACCTTATGTTCGTTTTGGACAAGTACAGTAGGTCTCAACATTGAAATAAGGGGGGAGGGGATTGATTTAAAAAGTCTCAATATATTTTGTGGACGATTGTCTTAAAAATTGATAAGACTTACTTAATAGCATCTCGAAGTTTTTTTGAAATCACATTGTGTGCATGTGTAGTAGTCACTGTAGATGATACTATTGGGGTTATTGTTCACACGTAGAATAGTACCGTATTGCCAAGTTGACCAGGGGGGGGGGAGATATAAAAGAAATGGGGGAGAGATCCAAGAAATATCACTATATGTTTGGTAGACGATTATATTAGAAATTAAGAAAACTTAGATGGCAGCAGCTCGAAGTTATTTGAAATCATGTTTTGTGCGGCACAATAGCTGTGGGCGGGGGGAGGGAGGGGGGAGGAGAATTTAGTTCCCAGAGGTGTGGGGCAAGGATTAAATATTTAAGGAATTTTTGTGAAGTAATAGAAGCGTCTTACTATTCACTATAATTTGGATAGTATTGTTAGGCCCATACAAAGATCTCTACGTTGTATAATGGTACCATATCAAGTCTTCTTCTGAGCAGGATGGGGTGGGGGGGGGGGGAGGGCTGTCGAGTACATCCTTGGATCGGTCCGTTAAGTTAGAGAATTAACAGTCCTATAACTTCACATGGATTAATAATACTTTAGTTACTCAAGTTAATTAATGGATAATTGAATGTTGATGAAACTATAAGCATTTTTTAATTAATTTTTGATTACTTGGTTGGGTCAAAGTTTTAATTTATTCAAGTTACCATAAACTAATGTTTAATATGGCTTTTGAAATATAAATTACTAAAGCAACGTGTTACCACGCATTGCCACATGGGTTACCATGTACTAATTGTTTTATAATATGGCTTTTCTATTACGAATAGAACACATTACCACGCGTTACCACGCGTTACCATACGCGTTACCATGTACTAATTGTCTATTTGGCTTTTCTATTACTAAAACAATGCATTTCCATGCGTTATCTCGGATAACCATACGCGTTAACGCCTAGTAATTCTACTCATTATGGTATTTTGTTGATAAAGCAACGCGTTACCACGCGTTACCGTCAAGTTTTTAATAAAATGTATATAGTAGTTTTTTAAATAAAAGATGGTAACGCGTGGTAACGCGTGCGCAACTCATGGTAACGCGTTGTTAGTCATTACTTGCATATCGATCTTGTAGTTTTGAACCATTAGAAATGAACTTTTATTGCGGAAGTTTTATTGTAGCAATAATAACTGTTTGATATTAGTGGTAACAAGTATGGTAACGCGTGGTAACGCGTGGTAACGCGTTGTTAAAATTTGAATTTGGAGCGAAAACAGGTAGCCCATTCATATACATTAATTAAACTAATCCGAATGGCTAATTTCCAGTTTGAGAACGAGGTTGTTTACATGTTGGCGTTCTTCTTGAATTTACATAGTACTTTAAAATAGAAAAATCTTGATTTGTGATGGTTGCATGTTATTTATTCTTCATTATCGATATATCTTTTTCGAATCGAAGGCAAGCTTGCGAAGGAACGTTAGATGCCTGTAAGGTATGGATTTTAACTTAACCCGGACAAACTATCGCATAATATAATACTTGTATATCGGCATGTATACTATGTAGTCCAAATATGTTATGCAAATTTTGTTCGTATACATTAACATAAGCGCTGCCAAAGAAAATATTATGCAGTAAATAGCCAAAACCTGTGCTCGATTTTCCCCAATTTTCAGACAATCGTCCACAAAATATTTGAGACAAACCCCCTCCCCCGATTTCAATGTTGTTAGGCACTACAATATAGTTTAATTCCAACATCATATGTTAAATTTCAACTGCCAGTGACACAGCTGCGGTGCTAGTGTCACCTTATGTTCGTTTTGGACAAGTACAGTAGGTCTCAACATTGAAATAAGGAGGGAGGGGATTGATTTAAAAAGTCTCAATATATTTTGTGGACGATTGTCTTAAAAATTTATAAGACTTAGTTAATAGCATCTCGAAGTTTTTTTTGAAATCACATTGTGTGCATGTGTAGTAGTCACTGTAGATGGTACTATTGGGGTTATTGTTCACACGTAGAATAGTACCGTATTGCCAAGTTGACCAGGGGGGGGGGGGGAGATATAAAAGAAATGGGGGAGAGATCCAAGAAATATCACTATATGTTTGGTAGACGATTATAGTATAAATTAAGAAAACTTAGATGACAGCAGCTCGAAGTTATTTGAAATCATGTTATGTGTGGCACAATAGCTGTGGGCGGGGTGAGAGAGGGGGAAGGAGAATTTAGTTCCCAGAGGTGTGGGGGCAAGGATTAAATATTTAAGGATTTTTTGTGAAGTAATAGAAGCGTCTTACTATTCACTATAACTTGGATAGTATTGTTAGGCCCATACAAAGATCTCTACGTTGTATAATGGTATCATATCAAGTCTTCTTCTGAGCAGGATGGGGTGGGGGAGGGCGGTCGAGTACATCCTTGGATCGGTCCGTTAATTTAGAGAATTAACCGTGTTGTAGTTTTGAACCATTAGAAATGAACTTTTATTGCGGAAGTTTTATTGTAGCAATAATAACTGTTTGATATTAGTGGTAACACGTATGGTAACGCGTGGTAACGCGTGGTAACGCGTTGTTAAAATTTGAATTTGGAGCGAAAACAGGTAGCCCATGCATATACATTAATTAAACTAATCTGAATGGCTAATTTCCAGTTTGAGAACGAGGTTGTTTACATGTTGGCATTGTTCTTGAATTTACATGGTACTTTAAAATAAAAAATCTTGATTTGTGATGGTTGCATGATATTCATTCTCCATTATCGATATGTCGTTTTCGAATCGAAGGCAAGCTTGCGAAGGAACGTTAGATGCCGGTAAGGTATGGATTTTAACTTAACTTGGACAAACTATCGCATAATATAATACTTGTATATCGGCATGTATACTATGTAGTCCAAATATGTTATGCAAATTTTGTTCGTATACATTAACATAAGCGCTGCCAAAGAAAATATTATGCAATAAATAGCCAAAACCTGCGCTTGATTTTCCCCAATTTTCAGACAATCGTCCACAAAATATTTGAGACAAACCTCCTCCCCCGATTTCAATGTTGTTAGGCACTACAATATAATTTAATTCCAACATCATATGTTAAATTTCAACTGCCTGTGACACAGCTGCGGTGCTACTGTCACCTTATGTTCGTTTTGGACAAGTACATTAGGTCTCAACATTGAAATAAGGAGGGAGGGGATTGATTTAAAAAGTCTCAATATATTTTGTGGACGATTGTAGAGTAATAACAGGAGCATCTTATGATTAGGTCGGCCGATGTTCTTGCAACTTTGGGGTGGCAAACTCTCGACAATAGGCGAAAATACTTGAAATCCATTTTTATTTACAAAATCTTAAATAATGAAACTGCTCCAAACCTGAAAGAAAATTTTTTGAAAATAAGTGATTGTCCTATTACACACCAATTAAGAAATTCTCAAACAGATCTGGTGAGTTGTTCAAAAGATTAATGAAACTACATTTTTGAAAACCATAAGTATGTAATAATCATGTAAATAGTTTGTATTATGTATATGTATTAGTCTTATTCTTACACGTCCCCTATGGAAACCATCAAAAGATGTTAGGGCTAACGTGTTTAAATAAATTTTTATGTATGTATGTATGTATGTATGTATGTTTAAAAAATTATTGGGCTCAATGAAAATCCACCCCATCAAATGATCCGCCCCTAATACATAATATTTCCAAAATCCAAATATAGAATAGTCGTCGCATGCAAATCGGATGTGAACCAGAGTTACTGTAAAGTAGACCACATCAAGAAACGAAATACGCCCACTTTTCGCTCTTGTCAAATTGGCTCCGCCTTTGCATAAACATTACTTATATCCAATTAGATCTATCCAATAGGAACCGTTAATGTCATGTTTATTTACAGGTTGTATAAAAGAAGGTAAGGGACGGACCATTAGAAAAGTGATGGGGAGGGTGGGGAAAAAACAGAAAAAAAATCCATGCAAACAAAAAAGGTTTGAAAAAAAATACATGCAAACAGACTTGTTTAAAAAAAAATTACAAACAGAACAACAATAGAACTTTAATTTTAAATGTACATCAGACAAAATTGAACTAAATCTTTGGAATATTTCAGAATATAAATATATCAAAATATATAATATATTAATATGCAATTTCTTTCAATATTAACAGTAACTCTTATGTAGTTTTATTATATACTATCAAAATATTTTCTATTGTAATTAATAATTAATTCTCATTCACACTGCCACTGTCCTCAGTGGCGTAACTACTATGGGCTCGGACTGGGAGAATCCGGGGGCCACCAACCCCAATGGGCCCGCAAATGGGGGGCCCCAGGCTCAGGCTATAGAGCAAAAACATTGGCCAAGGGCCTCTGATATGTTACAATGGCGTTTTCTGACCATCAGAATTCTGTAAAATCTCTCCCCAAAGTCCGGGAAATGGTATTTCAGAGAATTTAGATTCAAAAATTTTCCGGGTGAGCATGCTCTGGACCCCTAGAAAACTTGTCCATATATGGTGCTTAAAGATATAATTTTGCAGTGTGTATTAAAGGGATATTTTTTGTCAAGAGAACAGTTTCGTTAACATTTGTATAGTTGTATTGGAAAAAAAATTGCATGCGAGAAGACATATTTAAAAAAAACATGCATACACAGCTGACAACCTGGAAAAAAAATGCAAACAAAAAAAATTTACCCCCCCATCCCCCATCACTTTTCTAATGGTCCGAGCTCTAGGAACTTTAGCTTTTAAAATATCCTTCATCGTCAACTTAGATCTGATCCACTTGCCCCACGAGTTATCGTCAAACGAAGGGATTCCGGCAGCTTGTCGAGTATTTCCGGAACAACAATCGTGGCATACGAACTTTCATCCACTCCCAGGGTTTTCAGACCTCGGTAGTTTGTCTCACAGGCGTGGTACAATTCCCGTAGTCGACGCACATCTCGCTCGTTGTATACTGGTTTATGTTCATAACGCTTGAATATGAGCTCTCTGTATCGCCATTTTCTTCCCATATCGTGTCTTCAGGAGTTCTAATGCTTCTTTATAGTTCGTTGCTGTCAACGTGAACCCTGCGATAGTTGTCTGCGCGGGACCAACCAGTAGACCTTTCAAATACGCGAATTTATCTACCTCGGATAAAGCGTCATTCTGTTACGACTATCAAAGAGTCCCAAAATTCTTGCACTCTCATCTGTCTCCGAATTTCTTTTTCCAGCTGTTGTTCTGCGTCTTCGGCTTCCTATTACTTAGTACTCGACAATCTCGTTTCTAAAAGTTTCAAGGCTTCGAGTTTCTCCTCAGCGTGTCTCTCAGCTGTTTCAGCACATTCTTGTCCGTCTGAGGCGTTTCACTCGTATTCGCTAAACATTCTTTTATCTTCGTCCCTATCTTCGTTGCTAAACCTCTGTGCACTGCGCGTATTCTTCTTTTCTTTGTCAGCTCGTCCAACGGCATTGTCGTATCTATCTATCTCGATTCTTTCTTTCGAAATCTATCCGGTTCGCATGGACCAAGTGTTGCACTTTTCTGTCTTACACCGCAAGACAGTTGCGCTTCGTGGGGACTGTATACTATCAGAACAATACCATCGGAAATAGAACACACACGCGTACTTTAAAACATATTTATTTAAAACGATTCAAACGATAAAATACATAACATGACAATCCTTCTGGTTTTCTCTCGTGCTTTCAGTCAGACAATCAATTCAAAGTCTATATTATGACATATTA